>JAVQJV010104771.1:0-15715 GCA_036024995.1 Gadopsis bispinosus
TGCATTTGGAAGACTGCAGTATCCATATATATATAGTATATTTTTAGTATAGTGGGATATTTTGGGATCACATTAATAAAGACGCCTCCACTCCTTCCTGCCTGAGCACAGTGATAGAAAACCTGCTTTGTTTATATAAAGCACATACACACACACACACACACACACACACACACACACACACATATATATATATATATATATTAAATGTGTGTGTGTGTGTGTGTGTGTGTAGACACATTTGCCTATAAGTGTGTGTGTGTGTGTCAGTTAAGATGATTACGGGGGGAAATTCAACCACCTCTACCAATTACACACCAGCTTCTTGTATATATAAACAGTGCAATTTATGTCCCATTGATCTCTCTAATTCTTTCAACAGGAGCACATTATGGCCGCCGTCTTTTTGTCTGCCGCCTTGCTCTCCCCTCTGCAGCACGAGAGCCGAGCGAGGGAAGCCGTCCAAGTGCTTTTGTACTCCCCGTGTCCCTTTGAACAATGAATCATATTTAGCAACAAGAGAGGAAACAAGGCGCCGCTCGCAAATAAGAAGGCGGCAATTCAATGAGCCAGCCAACATGAGTCGGTGCAGGCAGGGCAGCCAGAGAGCCACTGTCCCACTGACATGGAGGGGCGACAGGGCCGGGACAAGATTTTTAAGATGTTTGGGGGCCATGAGCAGAACTGGGCACCTCACACTGCACTTCCTGTTTGGTGATAAAACACCACAAAACTGTCACGTACGGTCTAACTTAATACTATGAAGAAAAAAACAAACAAACAGCATTAAAAATATTAAAGATATTAAAGATATTAAGGTCAAGAGTTTAACCATCGCAGACTCACCTGCGTCACCTGACTGCGGCTGTGGTTGGATCACATTGCACCGGCAACAGAACTGTCATCACATCTTGATTTTAAATGTTGCTAAATCCTGATTGGTGCACGGGGGAAATGTGACGACACGTCTTCTGCCCGAGCCCCACTTCAGAAACACAAACCCAGAACATCTTTCTCTCGTTGTGCTTTTTCACGCGGCGCTCGGTGTCGTTACTGGTGCTTCATTTCAGGCAAGCAGTCATTAATATTAGATGGCGCTCGCCACCATGGCAACCAATAAATAAATGTGTCTGTCTGAGCTTTATGGCAGCAGATCGGCTGGACGCTGAACGTTGAGTGTCTTTATCAGCCTATGAGTCGTAAGCTTGTTGTTAGCTGCGTAGTCGCCCCCTTAACGTAGCGTTAAGATATTGTTGTCATAGAAACCAACCTGAAGCTGACTGAGACAAAGAAGAGTTTTCCGGGGCCTTTTTAAAGCAAACACAATACACTTTTCCCTGCAAAGCAACTTTTTAAGGTCTATCAAACCTATGAAATGTGTTGAACAACAATCTGCTGCGATGAAAAGATTCAAACGAACTCCATGAAAACTTCAACAGTGTGTTCATCTTCCTTCCTGTGAAAAACAGAAATGAACAGAGGAGAGACATTTTAATCCGCTCACTTGTAGGGCCCCCTGGTGGTGATGGATGCTTCCACCAACTGATCTTTTAAATGAACATTCAGATCTCAGGCTTAACATCCACACATCTCCCACACCTCATTTAAATCCAGACCCAGCCTGCCCTGATCTATGATACGGGACGTTTCAGATACATTATTGCCATCAAACATCGACGTAGATAACCTTTTGGTCGCTGTCAGGGAGGAACCTCCACATCGGCTCTATATATCAGCCCAACCCCAGTCACAGTGATGTCTCAGAATTACATTTTTATAAAACCTGTTCTCTTTGTTTTGCTTGTCAGGAGAAAAAAGAAATGTGCGTCTTCCACCATCCGCACAAATCTGCCACCTCCGGTGATTGATGCAGTCAAATTAGATGTATGTGGAACACTGGCTCTGGCAAATGAACACATCAACTGATGACCAGCTGTTTCTAATTATTATACACTGGTTAATTAGGACGCCGTGTCATCATCAACGGTGGCGGTAAACTGTGTGAAATTCATAATTCATGCTCTGGCGTCCAATAAGCCTCCCTGATCAAACCGGCACGGCGTGGCATGGATGGAGAGGCCGTGCGGAGAGAGACTGGGGAGGCTGGATGGTGCACTGCTGCTGCCAAATGTCTGTGTGTGTGTGTGTGTTCACGCCTTTCCCTCACACCTCCCGCTTCCACCCCTCTCTGTCTCTCTCTCAGCAGGGTGTGTGTGTAGGTGGCAGTGTGAAATGTCTGGATCTCAAAGGTAAGCCCGACGCCTCCCTCCATCATTATTAAATATGATTGAGGACTTTGTGTGACATTCGTGATACACGGCAGGATTTTGTAAATGTTCTACATATTCAAGTGTAATTGTAGGAAGTACTGTATGCAATGGCAGGCCACATATATCTATTAATAAGTCAGTTAATAACAGATCTCTTCAGTACTATTCAATGCTACCTGGATACACACACACGCTCAGATGGAGCCTTACAGACTGGTACCAAGCCAAGTGTGTTGATTTGCTGAAATGAACTTGTTAGTCGATCTTATTTATGTGTTTATCAGAAGCACAATGCAGAACTTCCACTGGAAATCTGCAACAAACAGCGTGAGCGGTGGGAACCGCTGCGCTGGCTTGCACCTACAGCCGATGCAGATTGCAAATGTTTCGAGAATATTCTAGAAATGTGTCTGAGTGTGTGAGACGACACGGAACAAGGCAAGTCACTGATAAGAAAATAACAAAACCCCAAATGTAACTGTGAGCCAGTCGGACCTGTAAACCCAATGCTTATTCTGGCCTTTGTATAATAAACTCAACCCTGAAATAAATGACTCATAACCATTAACTCCAACCTGATACCAGTTCAAATACTAACACGGAACCTAAATTTGATTGTAGTCCTAAAAACGAATCCTGCCTCGAATCAGCATCTTGACCCGAAACTAAATGGACATTCCAGTTCCTACATTAACAGAAACTTAGCTCCCGTTCAAATCCTAAATCCAAAGTTTCTTGTGTAAGTAAACGCTGGACAGAACGTCCTCACGTTCTCTGGCGTACAGACGTACAGCAGCAAACGCATCTGCACACAGCAGCAGTGTGTTCGATGCCGTGATGGGCGTCTCTGTCGTCACGCAATGATGACATCTGACTCCGGGTGTCTCTGCCTTATTATCTTCCCGACGCAGGGCGGATTAGAAAAATGGGATTTCAGATGGCTCTCCCTTCCACCCCGCACACCCTCTGCCGTTGCTCCGTTAAGTGATTATTGTTAAAACACGGGGAGAAAAAAAATCATTTTGGAAATAATTATGATAGTAATTATCATCTCCCGCTTCTTGGCTGGCGAGATAAGGATGAACCCACGAGAGAGAGAGAGAGAGATTGAGTCTTAAAAGTCACGTGGATTCGTTTGATCAGTCACAGTTTGATTTGAGGTGAGACTCCTGATCAGGGCCGGGGAGCAACAGTAATCAGGTCACCAGATCGGAACTGGAAATCCTTAGATGCACTAATGAACACACATCGAATATAAAACATAAAGTATGACGGAGCGACACATCACAGATTACTAAATGGTGGGAGTGATCGCTGATAATCCTAAAAACACAATCGTCACTTAAAGACAATAGGATTAGCAGATGGATTACTAAAATAAAATACAAAATGTGGAGGAGAATAAGGAGAAACAAGAAAAGGTTCATTCCACATGTATCTCTGCAGCTGGCAGAGTGAAAGTAACACTGTTCAGATTGTGGTGAGATAACCGAACCTTATTCTTCTTATTCTTCCCAACTGACATTTTTGTACACAAAATACATAGTATGAATCTAGTGTATACACTGGGAATGTGATGGTACACAAAATCCAAGCTTTGGCAGGGACCTCGGATGCGGAGTCATGTTGTCGGTACAGCAGGGGAAACCAGGAACACTGGAAGTAACATTTATGACATTTAATTTTGAAAAACATGTCACAGTGGCCATATTTTCACTGTAACCATTACGTCGCTCAGTCGTTGGCATATGGTCATCTTAAAGAGAAACCCCACAAATGTCAGCTGATTTGAGGAGCTCACCGTGGCCCTGGAGGTCCAGCCCCGGTGGTGAATCAGGACCATGCAGCCGGTGCATGTTTATACAGGGCAACAGAATGATTGTTTCATCATTTCATCAGCGAATGCGCTCAGTTGTCGTTGTCCCTGCACTGTCACCGTAACCTACCGTGGACCAGTAATGCTCCCAATGATGGATCTCAGATCTTTAAGTTCCGCTCGGGCAGAGACGTTGACCCAGTTGGGTTTATTAAGCTGATGCCACAGCAGTGATTTGGTTTGCAGGGCAGAGGAAGTCACCCGCTGAGCTGATCATCCTGTATCACATGTTCAGGATTAACAGACACACCTTCACACCCCAAACATGTACATGTACGCAGAACACAGCAAAAGTAAAAGTAATGTCCGGTGTCCGGTGTGTAAAAGTATGCGACACAAAGTTCCAAATGAAAAGCAATAAGTACTACACAATGTTTGTATATTACTGTAATACTATGAACAAACTGTGCGGTTCATCAGAGTTATTATGTTATAAATGACAAAGCTAGAAATGAAACATACGAAGGGAAAGAGAGGCAGTACCACAATTAAGTATTCAATGTGCAGTCCATCAAAAATACAGTATGTAGTATTTATATTACTGTATATTGTAAAATCAAAAGTAAAATGTTACTGTATGTTACATTTAATGTTTACTACTTTATATTCTGTTGGGTTGTTTAATCTATAATAATTCTTCCCATTTTACTGTATTATCAAATGTTTTGTATTAAAAAACTGCAAAGTATCTACAGCTGCCACATAAACGTAGTGGAGTAGAAGTATAAAGTTGTAACAAACGGAAAATACTCAGAGTACAAGTAAAGTAAAACTAGTAAACGTGCCTTGTTAAATTCCACCGCTGGGCTCCAGCAAATAATACAAGCCAGTTATTTTATTGATTACGATGTTGTGCAGACAGTAATCAATGGACACTTGAGCATTCACATCTTGGAAGTCCAATCATGACGTTCCTTCTAACTGGAGCTGCCGTCGTTGTTTCTGATCAAGTCTCAGCACTTTATTAAAAGGAAACACGCACACGGATAAACTTTGTCTGTAAAGGAAGTTGTTTTGTGATTTTTGCTGAAATGTTCATTTCAGAAAAAGGATAAAGCACATTTAGAGCGCTGCAATTTTGCCTGTTAGCAAACAGCCTCCCAATTATCTTCCGTTTGATTGCTTGCCTCTATCAAGGTGAGCGATTAGACCACCGCTCCTGTGAAGCTCTGGAAGTCGTCCTGAAATCGCTGCACTTTGATTTCATCAATCTGCAGGCAGCCCAACTGGAAGAAAATGTGAGTTTTATGAGCAAAACTTATTTTCCTCATCTTCGTCTTCCAATTCCAATACAGTTTCATATTCAGGCCTTCCCCTGTATCAGATTAGAGCCTATTTTTTTCCCTCCAAAAGAACTTCATAACATTCCTGTCAAATTTGGGGCCTTGCTTTCTTCATTTTTTTCTCCTTCACAATTTTTTTTCTCTTCCAGGGAGCATCGTCCTTGCTGGATATGATTCTGTACTATGAATCTACAACCCATCTTGACATTTCTGACAACAGCAGTATGGGAACATCGTGTTGGAGGGCCCTCGCTCATTTGATAAAGCAGGTTGGCTGACGCAGTGGAATAGTAATCTTTTCTTGTAGGCTTTCTCCGGGGGATAATGTACATCCTAGAAAGTGAGTTTGTTGCACATTACATGGCTTGAAGACGCAGACCCGAGCAAACAGGGTGTGAAGTTCTCCCACTGCGAACACAAGCACAAACACACACACACACACACACTGCATCACTGCAGCATCACAGATAGCATTAGCAGGCAGAACTGATTAGCTGTGAGGTGAGAAGCATTTGAGAATATTACTTCGTGCCCGTGTGATCACGGCGGGACGGGATGAGTGAAAACAACGCAAGGACTTTGAGCGTGACTTGGAGTTAAGATTATTTTGGCTCCCTCTGCGACTCGTCTCCGCTCTGATGCTTCTAAAGACAGCTGACATTTGTTTTGTCAAATTGGCCAATTTGACATTACTTTGGGAAAAGCAGCTCATATAACTAAGATGAAACTCATCTATGAGGGCAACGCCATCACCTCTCACGCTCTCACGACAAAACAATGGAATTAAAGAAGAAGCCAAGATGTTTTCCCAGCTAATCCTTAGTCGGACCAGAGGTCACAACCAAAGGTCATCCTAGAACAGGTTGTCCTGGAATGGTGACGTAGGGACAACTCGCAACGCTATTTGGTGGACTTATGTAGCTGGCAAGCTAACTGCTATCCAGGCACATGCCAGCCACAATAGCCCTCCAAACTAGCTGGCATGCTAACTGCCAGTTTTTGTAACTATTATATTGAACATCTGGAAACAGTTCACTGCCAATGTATTGATGTTTAGGTACTTGAATCACCTGCATGGTGTTCGGGAAGGATCGCTGTCTGGGTTAAAGCTGCACTAACAACTTCTTTTACTGTTACTGTGTTAAAGCTGTAATGTTCTGCAGCTCCCCTCAGCTGTGCACAGTGTTTAAGCCTCTTTGAGTTTGTTGTTTTTGGTCCCACAAATTCACAAACTCCACTCTCATCGACCTGGTTTCCAGCAGCAGCAGCAGCTGTTTTCAGCCATAAAGCCACTGTCCACTACCTGCACAGCAGTTAGAGACCAGCTGGGGAACATAGTGGGGCATTTAGCAGCTAAAGAGCCAGATATTTCTCTGAGGAGGTGGTGGAGCCCAAACACAGAGCTAACAGGGGGGGGAACATTGGACTGACATTCATGTGACACAAGCAAAGATATCATTGCTATTGAACATAATAACCCAGGTAGCAATTACATTTCCTCTGCAGTGTATTTGGCAAAGCATCATTGGTAGATTTTAAAAGTGTTGTTTAAAAGATGGGGCATGTTGAACCTACAGCATCATTTAACCCCACCAAACCTCCTCATATCTATTAATGTACCCCCCCAAACATCCTACATCTACCACCAGCAGCCGAACCCATGATGCGCCTGCACACCATCCTGCAGCAGGGTTGCTTTGTTCTTCCTCCTGGTTTCCTCACTGTTTGAAGTCAGGAGCGCAGACAGTGCTAGCGTGACTCCTCCCCTCCACCTTCTGCACTTGACTTTGACAGCGACGTTCTGTCTTTCACCATGAATCCTTCCCCTTCTATCTCTTCTTTAGGCCAGATTAGACATTTGGATGCATCTTGATCTGTTCCTTTGTGCATTGGTCTGTATTCATTGTATTTCTGCACATGGTCGTGTGTTTCAGAGTGTGCGTCTGTCCAGACTTGATGTGTGTAATGTCCCCTTGGTGGACTACCCGGCCCACTCTCTGTCTAAAGCTCTGCTGACCAGCCGGCTCACAGCGCTGCACCTTCACAACGCCCAGCTCAGCGGCATGCCGCTGTTCGCTCTGGGTATGACACACACACACACACACACACACACACACACACACACACACACACAAAGCAATTTTTCCTCATTGAACACTCCTGAGCTCCAGCTTCTGAACATGACACATGACACACCGAGATCCTGTTTGTTTGTTTACTTATAAATTCATGTGTGCCTATGCATTTGTAAATGTGTGTGTGTGTAGCTCTGTGTGTGTGCGTGTGTGTGTGTGTGTCTCCTGTGACCAGCAGGACCAGATTTTGACCTGCGACCCTCTCTGCAGGTCTGGACCCGGATTAGAGGCCTAATCTCTTGCCTGTCACTTCACACACCGCTGCACACATCTATAAAGGCTCTGGCAGCCAGGAAACACACACAGATATTTACTCTACACTCGGCACGTATAGTCTTTCGAACACAAGTATAACCTGAGATACGCACACTTGATTTTTTTTTCATTGTGCATTTGATCTCTACACCCTCCCCCCACACATTCAACACACACACACACACACACACACACACACACACATTCACACATTCATTTGAAATAAACAAAAACACAAAGCACCGCGACGTCAGCGAGGTCTGTGCTCTGTGACCTTTATTGATTGGCTGCTGTTGGTTGATTGACTCTCTGAACAGTAACCGTGGCAATGGGGAAGGGAGACGGGGTGGGGGGTGTGATACTGGTGGGGTGACATGACCCCCACCACCCACGCATATACAAAATGACTGGATGCGTATACACACATATAAATACACTCACCTTAGGCCAACACAACACTAGGAGGGGGGTTGAGAGCTGTACATGAGTGGACGTGCACACACACACACACACACACACACACACACACACATAGGTAGTTAATACTGAGCTAGATAGCGATGTAGCAGTAATACATTATGGACACAAACGTTTTTTATTTAAATTGTTAGATAATCAAATAAACCCTCAGTAAAACGGTGTTTCGTACACGGACAGGTGTCTTGGTAAAACAGTCTCTGCTTCTGAGTTTTTGTCAGGACGAAGAAAGAAAAAAAAAGAAGTCACAATACTGAACACAGCTTCTCATCTCCTCTCAGCTGGGAGCAGAGAAAGACCTGAATGGAGGCAGTATGCTGCCCACTCTTCCCGACAGCATCTTGTTCCTCCTACATTTTCAGCCATTTCCTGGATCTCTTTGATATTTTAGGGTCTCACAACCCTCCTCCTCCTCCTCCCTCGCTCCTCTCTCATCCCACCCCATCCTCTCTGCCTGTACCGAGCCCGCCGCTGCCTCCCCTTCTTCTCTCCCGGCGGGGGGTCCCAGCTGAGGATCATTGCCTTCGATCGGAGGGGCCTCTGATTGCGGGATTCTGCGCTCGCGGTGGAGTCGACTGGATCAATCCCACCAATTCCAACATTTGGCTCCCACTGTGCCTGATGACAATGTTGGCATTCCACATGCAGCCCAACGGGCTTGATCAAATCTGCGGCATCGATCTGGATGCGAGGGCAGCGAGGGCCCAGGCAATACGGACACATGTGCACCACAGTACAGTACACAAGCACAAATACACAGAGAATGCCCACAGCAGCCACATAAATACAAGATATCTCTTCAAAACACCATTAAAAATGTGATAAAGTGCCATAATGAAAAGATTCTAACAATGGAAGCCACACTGGTATTTCGAAGCGAGGTCCTTGAGATATGACAGGTGTTCTGTAAGGTCTCCTGTGCTGAGCAGTCACAGCGCTGGCTTCAACAATGACTCCTTCATGTTAGAATGGTGAAGGAGTGCCACTTGATCTTTTACCGTGGTAATTGCAGGAGGCGGCAATTCCTGCTGTGCTCTCATTTTCATGCTCAAGTTCACTCGCCATCAATCAGTCTGTGACGCCTTCAGCCTGGAGGTCCCGTGTTTGCCACTCAGACGACATGCTTGTACAATGGATGATATCTAATATCAATTTACAACAATCTGTATTGTTTAATTGGGAGGGGTGGGAAGGTGGTTCCATCTAAAGTAAGTCCTCATCACTGCGAGCTCTATGTTGTTCTGAGGCTCTAGACGGTCATTTCCTGTCTTCTGTTGCTGCTTGTAGTTGGTGCGCTGAAGTCAAACAAGGCTTTGCAAGAGCTCCACCTTACCAACAACCTGCTGAACAGCTACCAGGACGCCCTGCAGCTGGGAGACCTGCTACGCTACAACACCACTTTGCAGACACTGGAGCTCAGCAACAATGCTGTGGCAGATGCTGGTAGGACGGTCATCTTTGTTACAGAACAAAATACGTATTTATTCAAAGTTGCACAATTTATATGTACAAAGTCATGTCTTCATCACAATGAGCACTCAGTTTTGTCTAATTGAGATCCCAGCCAGCCTGGCGGTTGTACCTACACCTCTAAAGTTCACTAATTAACATGTTCCAGCAGTTTGTTGCTTTAGAGGGACTTACTGTACATGGTGTAGCTGTTTCTTGACAATCTTCTCATCTCACTCTCGGAAAGAAAGCAGAATGTCACACTATTCCTTTAAGCCTGAGGCAGCATAGTTTCGTCACAAAATGCATTCCTAAATGTTCGTAATTGACACTGTGCGAACGAGAGGCAGAGGTTCGCAGGAGTGTCACGTGTAATCGTATTCACCGTCAGTAATATCTGGCAGCGCTTGTTCACTTTTCACGGATTAAAGAACGACCCGCTTGTCACACTGTCAGCTTGCAAACTTGCACAGTCCAGCTTTAATATGATCTAATTAATGTAGATATGTGAAGAGGTTAAGCACATAGCAGCCTGCTTCATAGCTGCTTGCTCAGGTCATCTGTAGCACTGCAGCAACACTCCCACTAAACATCTGTCAGTGTAGCTTACACACACAAGCAGAGACAAGCAGTTAAGTTCAACTGCTGATTACCATATTTTCATATTGTGTGTTGGTGTTTTGTTTTGTTTTTTTACTATCCAGGTTTGGAAGAGCTGTGCGATGGTCTGAGGCGGCAGACGGCAGGTCTGAAGGTCTTACTGCTGAGGAACAACCAGATCACTGCAAATGGCATGGTCCACCTGGCCAAGGCTCTGGTGAGGAACAATACCGGCTTTTAGTTTGGAGCTAAATCAATTCATGCAGTCAGCATATTAATATTTTCCAGTGACAAAGAACAGACCTTCTCTTTAAGCAGAAATGCCTTCAGCCTGTGGCGGTTAACGGGGATGCTGCCGTAGATACCTGCGGTGTAGCATCGGATTCTGACACATGTTCAGGCTGCATCCACTGAACTGTGTTCACATTCTTTCATTCACTTTGTGATCACACAAGTGAAGGGCGAGGTTTCTGCCTGTTGAAGGCAGTGTTTCTCCTAGTGCTGCTCCTGGGGGAAATGTTGGGTCTATACATATAGAGTTGGTCTAGACTTGCTCTGTATTAACAAGTGCTATGAGAAACTCTGTTATGATATAGCGCTCAAGGTATGTTTATTATTATTATCTGCATCTGTATTATTCAGCGTAAACCCTGGAATCAGGAATCATAACTGGATATTATAACTATAGCAAATTTTGTTTGTGTCTCTAACCTTCAGTCCTGGAGGACCAAGAGGGCCTTGTTGACCTGGCTGTCCAGTAAAGCCCCTACCTGGCAAGCCTGGGAGACCAGGCTGACCCTTGTCTCCTGAACAATACACACACAGACAAATGCACACAATGATAGAAACATGAATGATACATTAATTATGCTTTTATCTGTTGCCCATTCTCTTAAAGACATGTTAAAACAATGTAATAAATAATGTAAACTGCAATTACCTTTCTGTCCTGGGATCCCAGGCTTTCCAGGAACTGACACGTCACCTCTTTCTCCTTTTTGGCCTGGAAAACCTGGTAGTCCTGGGATACCTGAGACTCCTGGATTACCTGGATGTTTGTTGGTAAGTACGAGAGATGCCGCCATCATTTCTTGTATTGTAATGTAAAGACCATACATCCATTTATATATTTATCCATCTCTATATCCATCAATTCATCCATCCATCCATCCATCCATCATAGAGCCATGCTTACCTCTGTACCCGGGGGAACCAGGCAGACCTTTAAATCCAGGAGGTCCAGGTAGTCCTTTGGTGTGGATGTGGCTAGTTTCCCCTTTCTGGCCTACCAATGAAGGATGGAAAGAAGAATGGACATGCAATGGCCATCTGTCTTTCTGTCTGTCTGTCTAATTGTGTCTTTATGAATAAATGTCTGTCAAATTGTATATTGGTCTATGTGTTTCTTTACCAGGAATTCCAGGCATTCCTGGCAGGCCAGGTACCCCAACATCTCCCTTAATTCCTGGATATCCAGCAGGCCCATATCCCTCTGGCCCATGGTATCCAACTGGTCCTGGTCTGCCTAAAGGCCCTGGTGGACCTGGAAAACCACGGTCTCCCAAGGCACCAGGGAAGGCATACTAAAAAGTGGGAATGGAAAACTTGTTCCAACAACCATTAAAATTAATTGTTCTGTTGGATGAGCTGTCCGATTGTACATGGCTGAGAATTTAAGCGCTTTGAAGCATCAACATGTGACACCAAGCTCACTTAAGATCTAGTCTGTCAAAACCTTCTCACCAAATCCCCCTGAGGCCCTTGATCGCCTTTGCGACCTGGAAGCCCAGGACGCCCGGGGAGGCCATCTGCACCAGGGCTGCCAAGCAGTCCTGGGTCTCCTGTCTCTCCCTTTATCCCAGGTGTGTTGTAGGAAGATGAGTCTCCCTTTTGTCCTGGAGGGCCTGGAAATCCCATTTCACCAATTGGACCCTTCAGAGAAGAAGTGTAAAAAACAAACCAACAACCAACTACTTTTAAAAAGACATGCATTCTTACTGGTCTTCCAGGTAAGCCTCGAGGTCCTGGGAAGCCTGGATCACCTTTAGCACCTGGTCCTTGATTGTCGCCTGAGTGACAGAAACATATAGATGGTCTATTCTAATTTTTTTACTTTTTATATACTCTGGTAATTATTAAAACTGTGCTTGAATGTGGAAGCAGTACAGAGTTGGTAGAATCTGTGTGTTCTCATGCAGTGAATGGTTTTACCAGGGTCGCCAGGTGGACCACGTTGACCCGGTGGTCCCGGGGATCCTGATCCGATACACTCATAACAGGGCTCCCCCTTCACTCCTGTACAGGGCATAAGCATGGGAACTTTTTCTGTGAGACCCATATTTATTACACAATACTATATTTTCCACATCCTAACTTTTTCTTATTCTTTCTAGTCCATACTGTTGGAATGGCTAAAAAGGGCTGCATAAAGTGCTAACTGCCCATAATAGTCTACCAGCACAATTTATTAATGAATGCAAGTTATCAGGTAAGGTAAGATATGTCAAACCAATGTGAAACAAATAGAATGGTAAACATTAATTTGTGAATAAATGAAAGCTTTCCACCTTTCATTCCCACGATCCCATCATATCCCATAGGTCCAGACGTGCCCTTCACTCCCTTCATTCCTGGGTGACCTTTAACAAGCCTGTTAGCTACAAGCAATACAATCAACAAAGTCCACCAGTATACTAGTTGTGGTTTCCCAATTGCCACATTTATACCAAAGAAAAGATTTTTCTTTTCATCACTGATGGATTTTTGTTTTTTGAGAAATTGAGAAAGCAGAAATGAGAATAATCAGCTCATTACTGACTGATACCTACCGTACCTGCAATAGTTTGAATTTGAATCCAGCCTGGAACATTGATGTTGTGTACACCCGCCACTTTGTCTTTTGTCATTTGTTAAACGCAACAAGCATGGCACTTTTTTCATAAAGCTAATGTTTGTATACACTACTCTAAAGGAACTGCAGACATTTTTATCTTTCCATAACAGAAAGGAGAAGAAAGCAGTGGGCTTTGAAAGGACGTTCAATGATATTCACAAGATCAGAACATTTGTGTGACTTTAAAGTAAATGCTCTCTGCTGAAGAGAAGAAAGAAAGTCTTTCACAAAGGGACTGTATAAAAGTGGACATTGTACAGTATTAAAGCCCCTCTCACTGGTTACAAGCCCCTTTTAGCTTATAGCTATTCATATCAGAGCTTAACAATTCATATAGACAGTCTTGTCTAGTAACTGCCCCTGCCTCATAAGCTTACTATAACATGGTAGAAGCCTATACAATAAAAGATATCAAAAAGGAACTAAAAACATACAGTATTATCCCCTATGCAAGAAGTCTGTTGAGTTAATCAAGATATTTTAAATAACTACTGGTAATACAGAATATGGAAGCAATACCAGTAGTAGAATTAGTATTATTAGTAGAAGTAGTTAGTAGTAGTGTTTAGATTAAATAACTTTTTGCAAGGGAGACATTTACGCATACTTCTGTCTTCAGGAGGTCCAGGTGGGCCCCGATCCCCAGGAGGCCCTTGATCACCAGCATCCCCATCTAGACCTGGGAGTCCCATATAAATATCCCCCGGCTCCCCAGGGTCCCCTTTGGGGCCTGGAAAGCCATGGGGACCTTGTGGGCCTGGCTCATAAATCCCAGATGCATGGCCTGTAAAATGTAAAGTGAGACAGTGAGCAATATATCTATGGAGACCAAAAGTCATACCTCTTTATACTGTAGGTTTTAAATGAGATAGATAGATAGATAGATAGATAGATAGATAGATAGATAGAAAGATAGATAGATAGATAGATAGATAGATAGGACAAGAATAGACTCTTTACTGCAAACCTGGAACTCCAGCCGGTCCAGGAAACCCCACAATACCTGAGGAAAAAATAATGACTTGTGTTATTTCTGTATGTGCATGTCTGCGTCAGGAAAGCAAAATTTCAGAGCCATAACCACCACCGCTACAATAACAGAATTACAACCCAATCATGGCAGATCCTGACTTTGGCCTTTGCAATATTGGTCTCTTTGTCTTTCATCTCACTATTTGTCAGTCTGCTTATTATACAGAACTATCTACCCTGAGGCCCAGGAAGCCCAGGTGGTCCTGGGGGACCAGGATCGCCACGGTATCCTTTGGGTGGTTCAGTCACATGCCCAAGTACCTGTAAACAAAACAACAAGGGACATTATAATATCATTCTGGAATAGCTGGGTTCCCTTATGCTGTACAGTGGGTCCCAAACTTGTTTAAACTGCTGCAGCCTTTGTTATTTTTCCCCACGACACCCCTCCATGTCACCCCACCCATGATAAAAAAAACGAAAAAAAAAAAACAAACAAACACATGCACACTCATCATTTTCAGCTTGATGTATAACACATTACATACATAAAATGACAAATCTTCCCATTGCTTGCACCCTTTGCACCTCCTCAAGGCATCCACTTTGGGAACCACTGCTGTAGAACACACTTTTAAAATGCACAAGAATAATTTATCTTACTATTGCTTGAATAACACATATTGAAAATACTAGCATCTAAATTTCACAACAGCGGCACAGGATTTATAGTTGAAAATTAAAATAAAACTCACATCTCCAGATGGACCAGGTGGACCCCGATTTCCTTTTTCACCCTGAAGAGAACAGTAGACAAACAAAGTATGATGATATAGTGCAAAGCATACCAACGCACCAAAAGGCTGGGCATTGTTTTTGGCATTAACATATCACTAACCGTCCCTCCTGCTGACCCTCTATATCCTGGGTCACCTCTGGGGCCTTGGCTTCCCTAAAGAAAACTATATATTGTATTCAAAAGGCAAACACATTATAACATAATGACTCTGCACACAACATACACATAGGAAAACTGTACTTTTAATCCAAGTTGTCCAGGATCACCATCCTTCCCTTGTTTTCCCTGTAAGAACAATTAAGGACAACTGTGAGGAATAAGGTAGGTTTTGCTTTCTATAAGAAAATTGTAAGGGCCTCAGGCATCCTTTAATTTATCTTATTACTAAAAATATTTTTGTGGCTGTAATCATAAACGCAATCACAAGTTGAGATTGAGGGGAGGCCCCTCTTTCATTACATATGTAAAGATGTGATTAGCAGAGGCCCCTCTCTATATTTCTCTGGAAAGAGGTTCTGCAGCATTCGGTGCAGGACCACAAGATTCTGTAACAGCTTGTTCTTAATTCTTAAACGGACATTGATTACATGCTTATTTTGCTTTTAGTTATATTTATAATTACTGCTGTACATTACTGTATATTTTGACCTTTAAATTTTTATTTTTATTTATGCTGTATGTGTGTATATATTCAATTCAATTCAAT
>JAVQJV010104783.1:0-27087 GCA_036024995.1 Gadopsis bispinosus
TCGTATTCTTTTATTCTTTTATTTATTTCTCTTTATATTTCCACATTTATTGTGATATTCTTTTATTCTTTTATTTACATATTTATTCTTTATTGTGGCACTCCTATCATTCCATAGACTTCATCTTCAGAGCAGATATGTCTATCCTCACTATTGTGGGACTCTTGGTGTTCCTGTCCATCTCTGCGGGTGAGTCTAATCTGTCAAATATAAGAAAGGTTGTTTCTTGGAAAAGTGCATTTATAGCCTTACTCTGTTTGTTGCGAGCTTGCATGTACTTCTGTGATTTGTGTCAAGTGCTTGTTTGTGATCTGCGTTTTGCAATCATCAGTATGCTTTACCTTGTTTCTGTTCAGCTATTTATATCCTTCTCTGACCTCTCACAGCTTCAGGGATCAGTCTGGTGGATCAAGGACTGATGCGATGTCGATGCATCACCGTGGAGAAAAGGCCCATTGGACGTTACGTACGACTGGTGGAGGTGAACCCTCCCAGCTCCCACTGCAATGACATTGAGATTATGTAAGCCCAAAGGTCAACAGTTCTTCTGTTAATTTGTACTCACAAAAAGCTCGTGCGTGAGGTGTTGACCTGTGTTTTAGTAGGTCTGGTGTAATATTACGAGGTCTTAAAGGAAATATTGCTGTATCTGATATCTCTGACCTGTCTTTGATCCTGCAGAGCCACTCTTAAAAAGGATGGGCAAAAGGTGTGTCTGGACCCGCATGCTCCCTGGGTCAAAAAGGTGCTCGAGAAGAAACGGAGTAAGTGCATATAGTCATAAGAAATCTTACTTGAACAAGAAGAATTTGAATTCTTCATGATAAACACTTGAAAGCAATAGGACTGCCAAGTCTGAACCAAATGTTTCTACACAAGGGGATTTTATTATTTTAGTGTCAACTGAAAGAAAACTCTGGCTTGGCTACTTTATGGCAGTAATATAAATACGTATTCATTGTGTTTACAGTGAAACAGCTGGTTAACCTTTAGTCAAATAAAATGCTGAACTTCAGTGTCTTTACAAATGATGAGTGCCGACCCAAAAATCACAAAATAGCCAATGAAGTCATCAGCACTGGCAAATAACACTTTTAGAAACACAGAGGAAAGCTTAGGGCTGAAATATGCCCTTTTCTTTCAGCAGCTGTGCAACATTAAAATTGTTACATACTTATTTGCCAACAGTTAGCCATTAACTGGTTAAATAAGCACACAGTAACTTTGAATTGTGTCAAAAATATTATTAGAAAATAATTGAGAAATTCCATGTCTTGAATTAATTTAATTGTGCTCATATAGGGAGCAAATAGTAATCTGCCACCAATTGTAATATTCAGTATGTGTGTAAGTGAAGTGAGATTTCCTACCCTATGTATGTACATTTTCTTCTCTGGCTCAGATGGAAAGAAGGACCACCGATGTGCAAAGGGAAACTATGGATTGCGCTGATGGAGCAAAAAGAGTTTGATTTGCTTGATGAGAAGATTCAAGCGGCAGCTGTGAGACTTGAGAGGTTGCGTTTGGATCGTGCTCCCAACATTTCAATTTCATGAGTGCCAGCAGGCCAGGAAGGCATGGTGACATAAACCTATATTCTGAACAATGTTAAACATCATATGTCTACTTACTTTAAATTAGTTATTTTTGTATTGATATTAAAATACTTTCAAATATGCAATAAATGTAATGGATTGTAAAAATAAAAACTGTAGGTTAAATGCACAATAAAATAACCAAATGCGTGTGTACTCCTGTGTCTTCAAAAACATCTCACCAAAATTATTAAGACAATGATTGGGAACAAATTGTGACATTACTTACAAACCAGGACTCTATTAATGTCTCTTTAAAGCCTTCACTTTTGAGATAATTGTGCAGGGATGGTTTAAATCCATGATTTTATCAGAACAGTTATGTTCAGCTTGCAATGCAAAAGAACACTGTTGAAATATATAAAATAAAATTGACCTTTCATATAGAGTACTTTTAAATGTTGACTAGCATCACATTTTCTATCTTTGAATGTAATATGCTACACATACAACAATCCGGCTATACTAATTTGTGTAAACGGAAACCAAAGACAATATGTTTAATTTGATATTTCCTATAAACATCATATCTGACATTTTCAGATTGGACTCCACATTCATTTTATGATCTCTGATTGATTTGGTCTTTTGAAAGGCCACGCAATACAACTCACCAAAGAAGAGCACCGTCCCACTACACACTGCTCTGTCCCTTCACATTTTGTATGTCCCACATCATAGACACTGCTAAGACATTTTTGTTTTCTGAGGAGGTCTTTTTGCTGTTTGTTATGACGAAAACACAATGAAATGTCAATTCGGAAAACAACATTTCAGGCCGTCTTTCTTAGGTTGCATCATGTAGGACAGAGTATGCAAAGTCTGAATACATTCTCAGTGGACAAACATTGCCACCTCTTGGACACCAGGACTCATTAGTAGCCAACATTACTGACACTGTATAGTTTTAATGGAGGATTACAGCCAGATTTCATTGTATTATTTTCAAAGAAAACATCCAGCTGCTGTACAGCTGTGATTATCAAGAGAGATTAGGACAACAGCCAACAACAACAACTGGACATTGCGGTTCCTTCTGTTTTTGGAGAGAATATGTATGTTTTCCTCTAATACAAAACAATACATATTTGGCTGGTTGTGAGGTGAGGCTCTCAATTTAAAAGTGGGTTTGTGTTCTAAATCTCACGGCATGGTCACGATGAGCTTTGAATAGAGACTGAAAGAACAAGATTGCAGGTCCCAGTCATCATGAGGCCTCAGTTCCATGCTGTGACAGCATTTAACATCATTACACTTACTTGTAATTGTCTGATTAATATTCATTTAAGGGGTTAATAGTATGCCAATAGAAAAAAAAAATTAAATAATTGTCTTTGCAAGAATGAATACATTTAGACCAAGGTGCAGTGTGAGAGGCGCGGTGGTAAACCTTTAGCAGGGAATGGCTGGATGCAGAGCCGCACTCTCTCTGCGGCGGCAGGTTTAGAATGATAACAACAGGCCACTTCCCTGAACCTAACGCCCCCCTTTGGGAAGCGGAAGGCGGACCAGCTCTCTCTCTCTCTCGCCGTAAACTGGAAGCAACTGAGCTCCATTTCGATGGCGACGTCTGCAGTCATCGTGATTTGTTCTGAGCCGTGGGAGCAGTGAGGACAGACAGCCAGCTGCTCTGAACTAACGTGTTGATCCGTGTAACTATGGCAAACAGAGAAACGGTGAGGCTCTTCTGTCTGACGGACGCTGCCCTGCTCGGTGATGTTGTAGCTAACGTTAGTCGCGCAGGCTTTGCGAGCAACAAGCGGCGAGTCGCCCCGCTAGCTAGCCGTCCGCAGTCGTAGCAAACACTCAGCGGGCCCACGTGGAGATATTAATTTAATTAATTTGGGGGGGTAAACGCAGAATTCACGGCGTCATTTGCACCGGGTCTGTTTCGCTACGTGTTGCTTTCCTGATAAAATGACACACGGTAGCTAGTCACAGTCATGGCTGACCAAGCTCAGCTGTGTGCATGTTGACGCTTATTGTCGTCGTGTAACGGTTTTGTAACGGTTTGCGCGGATGGTTTCCTGTTGCCTTAACTGCGCGTGTGGCTGTTCCCAGGTGCCCCACCCGTGACGGTGCTCCCCAGCCGGTCCCTCTGCTGCCATGGAGGTTGGCAGCCTCCCCGTGGAGCTGTGGAGGGTTATCTTAGCCTACCTTCCTCTCCCTGACCTGGGCCGCTGCTGCCAGGTGTGTCGTGCCTGGCGGGAGCTCATCCTCTCGCTGGATAACACCCGCTGGAGACAGCTCTGCCTCGGCTGCCGTGAGTGCCGACATCCCAACTGGCCCAGTCAGCCCCACCTGGAGCCCCCCTCCTGGAGGGAGGCCCTGAAGCAGCACGCCCTAGCCTCTCGCACCTGGACCCAAAATGGGCCAGAGCTCCAGTCCTCTGCCTGCCTCCTCTTTTTCCGTCGTCGAAAAGACCGCAGAGTTTGGCATGTGGGGCCTGGATGTGAGTTTGAGACCCTACGCGGCGCCCTTGGGGTGGTGGGGCCATATGACCGTGTGGTTCTCCATCCAGGGGTGTACGAGGAGCAGGCTGAAGTGCCGCTTAAGGTGCCCGTGGAGCTGGTTGGGCTGGGACGATTGGGTGAGGTGGCCCTCCTGGTGTGCATGGAGCAGCAGTGCCCTACCGCCAGGCTGTGTAATCTGGTACTCATGCCCCCCTGGTTCTCCACTGTGGTCTACAAGGTAAAGAACAGCTTGTCATGATGGTTTCTTCATACAGGTCTTATCAAGTGTTCAGAATAACCTAATCTGCTCACTCCTGTATCCTTAAATATCTTAACAAAATCAGGTCTGATTATACTTGTCTTTCTTGCTGAATCTGTCCGACTCCAGTCACCTTTCTCTCCCTGCTTTGCTCTAGACATCATGGGGTCACGTCCAACTAGATAACTGCAACTTTGAGGGGACTCAGTTGCAAATCCGCGGCCCAGGAACCTGCCAGGCTCGCTTCTGCTCCTTCTCCCAAAGCAGCTCTGCCCACTTGCTCGGTGTTGTCCTCAGTTTGTTCGACAGCTGTGACTTCTCGGGAAGTGACACGGCTTCTGTGACAGTTGAAGGTCCTCCGGTTTCAGAAAGGAGCTGGGCTTGCAAACACTTGGCTGCCCTGGCGAGGACGCTCCCATCATGTGAAGCGTCTGGGAATAACAATAGCCCTCCCAGAGGCCATCTGGCTGGCTCCACTGGCGGGCAACAACCTTCAAGTGCTAATGTCAAAAAGGAGCATGTGAGCATAGAAGACTGGCAGAGGAGAACTGGGATAGATGCGGTGTGTCAGGGCACAGTGATTGAAGACTGCTGGAGTGACGGTGATCACAACGAGGGGGAGGAGAACCAAGATGGAGGAGGAGCTAAGAACACCAAAAACCCATTCACATTGGATTACAAAATCCCATGTGATCATCATGGCCTGTCCCATTTGCTCAAGCCCCAGCCAGATGGCTCTCTGCCACTGGCCTCCTCCCCAGATCCCCCATCTGTGATCCCTGAACCCCTCACCCTTCAGCAGGAACTAGACAGGGACCCGGATGCTCAGATGTTGGCTGCGTCCACCCTTGGCTGTATGCTCAGACGCTGCCTCTTCAGGGAAGGGAAGGGTGGCGTGCATTTGTCTAATTACGGACAAGCTCGGCTGGAGGGCAATGTTTTCCGTGGACTGAACTATGCTGTCCGCTGTATCCAGAACTCCACAGTAAATATGATCATCATCAAGCATCATAATGCTTTTCAGACTAATGGAGTGTCACTTGAATGTATCTTAACACATTTAAACTTTGTTTGTTCAGTGACTTTTATAGGCAGCAGCCCTTTTGAGTCACGTTAAAGCAGCAGCTCAGCTCATGAGTAATTAAGCAGCAGTTTCCTATTCAGAGTGTTACTTGAGCTCCC
This sequence comes from Gadopsis bispinosus, assembly GCA_036024995.1. NCBI lineage: Eukaryota > Metazoa > Chordata > Actinopteri > Centrarchiformes > Percichthyidae > Gadopsis > Gadopsis bispinosus. Next base: position 5,490 of record JAVQJV010104783.1, read on the forward strand.
TCTCCTTCGCTCTCGCCTCCTTCAGATAGTGATGCTGAGAAACGAGGTGAGCGAGTGCCGTGCATCAGGTGTGTTCCTGCGCCTCTCTGCTCAGGGCCTCATCGCAGAAAACAACATCCACTCGAATGGGGAGGCGGGGCTGGACATCCGAAAAGGGGCTAACCCCATCATTGTGGTAATCGCTGCTCTATTGAAGTCAGATGATTAAAAGGAAGAAAAATAAAAGATTCCCTAAAGTCATCTTAACACAAGGTCCACTTACTTTCCCAGAGGTTTCAACAGTCAAGTTACTTAATCAAACTACCACTGTATCAAACTTCTGCAGACTCAGTTACGATTGGGATTCTTTTGGCGTCCCGATGCCACATTGCACCCCTGCCCTTTACATCTTATCGGTAACTTCAGAGCTTGTAGACTTTCAAGTAACTCACAAAATGATGTGAAGAAGCTGTTTTGTGCATACAAAGAGGTGTCCATAATGAAGTGTGGACATTTATGAAACAAAATAAAATTGATGTATATAGAAGCCCACAATTGATGAAATTGTAACATCAGTAGGTACTTTTCCGAATGTATCGGCTTAGTTTCTACTCCATTTTTACACAATCGTTCTGTCTTTCATTCCACAGTGCAACAAAATACATAGTGGGCTGCGATCAGGGGTCGTTGTCCTTGGCAATGGAAAAGGTTCAATTCGGAGCAACCAGATCTATAACAACAAGGAAGCAGGCGTGTATATTCTCTTCAGCGGGAATCCTGTGGTCAGGTAGGTGGCACTGAACAAACATCTAACTTACCCAGGAATGTAGAGTCCCTGCTTTTCCCCATCGCATGGATATTATTCAGCGTGTTCATACAGCTTGTAGAATGTAGAGGGTATTTTTCAATCTGGTAAGGACATAAGATGAGGGATTTTAGAGCTTAGTTTTTGTTTTTCTAATGCATCAAATTAAAGAAATATTGTTTAGAAACCACCACAATAGGCATTTTTGCAGACATTTTGACACATAATAGAAGCACAGACATTTACCAGTAAGCTGCGACAGTGAGCCAGCATGTGCAATACCAGGACCCTGAACCAGTAATATGGGATTCAAATGTTCTTACAACCCATAAAACCCTTTCTTCTTGTGTTGTATGGCTTCATAACTTTTTTGCTGCTACACATAACCTAGCCTTTTACAGTAACGGTGTGGTATATTGTAAGATGTAATGTTAGGGGTGCAGCTGCTAACATAAATAAGCCAGCCTAACCCAGTGTTTCTACATTAAGTCTGAATTTGGTCAATATTTGCTCCTGTTCCACTCAGTCTCTCCTCACCTTCTCTCTTAGTGGGAATCACATCTTCCAGGGCCTGGCAGCAGGGATAGCTATAAACGAGAACGGCAGAGGGATGATAACAGGTGTGTAAGTGGATCTGTCCCAACTCCTTTTCCAGGTTTCACATCGGCATGCCAATGGTTTCTTCATTTCCCCCCATTGATGTACCAGTTATAGAACGTAACCATTTGTGGTTATGAACACTGATTTTAGTTTTTCCACATATAAAAACAATTCCAGAGAATGTTATCAAAGAGAACCAGTGGGGTGGTGTGGACATCCGCAGAGGTGGTGACCCTATCTTGAGGAACAACTACATCTGTTATGGCTACTCAGATGGTGTCGTAGTGGGAGAGAGAGGCCGCGGACTTATTGAGGGAAACCATGTCTACTGTATGTATCTTCAGCCTGATAATGGCAGTATCATACATTCATCTCGACATAACAGCTCATCTTTGGTCTCATCTTTACCAATCATGGCACAGCTGTTTCAGTTTCCTCCTCTTCCTCTTTGTTTCTTCAGGTAACAAAGGCTGTGGTGTGTGGGTTATGTCGTCCAGCCTCCCGCAGCTCCTGGGAAACTACATCACCCATAACTGTATGTACGGGCTGGCAGTGTTCTGCAGGAAGGACCCAGAGAACATCGAGGCCAGGGAGGGGAACTGGCCTGGGCAGGAAGGGATTGGTGGAGACGGCGGCAGCAGGGAAAGGAGGGGGGTAGAAGGAGAGGCGAGAGAAGGGCAGGAGAACTTGAATGAAGAGGGGGAACTGTTTGCGTGGGAGAGTGATCTGGACAGCGAGGACGAGCGCCACTCTGCCCGCCGTTCCATCAGTGTGGCCCTGGTGGAGAGCAACTGCATGAACTACAATGGAGGTAATAACTAAACCTGATGTAGTGTCAGCTGCACACAGTCACTCATGTCCTGTCTCTAATGTTCTCTCCATCTTTCCTTCTCCCTTTCTGTAGCAGTTGGTCTGTACGTGAAGAGCAGTGAGCCCCTGAATGTTTTTGCTAACCTCGTAAACAGTAACCGTGGCACTGGCATTGCTGTGCTGCAGAGTAGTCAGCTGACCCGCCTGGTTACAAACTGCGTTCTTGAAAATGGGCGAGGTGGCGTTACGGTGGAGAAAGACTGCAGAGTGGAGCTTCGTGGTAACGGCATCTATAAAAACAGTGGCCATGGTGTCAGTTTCAGTGGCAACGGGCAGATTGTGGAGAACGATGTGGTTGGAAATCGTGGATATGGGATCCATGCCTCTGGCAGTGCTGATATCAAGGTGAGAGACTGAGGCTTGAACACAGTGAGACTGCTTTTACAACACTGTACATGGCTCCTTGGTTATATATTAATCACTTATGTGCATTTTTATGGTTTTATCATTTTTAAATTTAGGTATTGCGCAACCGTGTCCAACCAGCACAGGGCTGTGGCATTGCTGTGCTAGGGCCAGTAAAAGGTGTCGTCCATGATAATCTTTTGTTCCAGGGCCACCCTGGAAGCAAGAAAACACTGCTACATATGGATCCCGGAAATGAGAGCTGTGCGTTGCACAACAACAGTGTTCTAAGGCATGATAACAGGTAACTAGGCAACCAACAGAAAGTGCGAAAGATTCTAAGGCTGTACACGTCCGTGAAGCGGCTATTATCTACATTTTTAAAAGAACGTATCAAATGACAATGTGAAAACAATGTCACAATAAGAAAGGGCCTGTAGCGATGAGCCTACAGAAAATGATCACATAACTGTTTGAAAACAAGTTCTCCATATATTAATACTGTGTTCACAATGTTTTCACAGCCCACAGGTGGCCAAAACATCTGCAATGCTCCTGATAGTTGTAAGAAAATTCTTATTTCCACTTACTTTTTATCCCTTTGCATTTTGTAGCTGTACATCTGCTCCACCCTGGGTTTTGGAAAACCCTCCACCTCGTCCACTAGCCAGCTCCCCTTCTGGCCTCTCCTCATCCCAGTATCCTTCCCGACTTGGGATTTCTATGACGACCAGGATCAGCGCTACTGTAGAAAATGGTTGCCACAGTGGCAGCATGTTCTGCTCCATCCTGTGAATACTGGCGAGCACTTGGGAGACCAATATGAATGACTTTCCCAAGAGGTCAGCATTTAGCAACTTTTGAACTGGTGTATATCGTACATGTGGAGCACAACTGTCCAAGAAGTAAGAGGCTGCTCTCAGTATAACCACTAAAAAGGGGCCATCCACCTCCCAGTGCATTACGGTTGCACAACAGTTTGTAAATTTGAAATCAGACTTTTGTATTTTTATGATAAGATTCCAGTGCACTCATCAAGTGCATAATAAAGAAGTGAAGCTGGAGTCCAACACGTTCAAGCATAACCACCATCCTAGATCTTAAAACAACCATTTCTATACTGAAGCTTTAACTTAATAATGTTCTTTTACATGCAAATTTCATATTCATTTCATATTCTGCTGTAGACCTTGTCGGTTTGGTCAGTTTGCTTCTGAGACTCACTGGTTAGGAAGTGCACAATTTTAAATCCTAGCAGGAGTCAGAGGCTTCAGAGATGCCAGCTTCAACCATGCTACAAAATAAAGCTGTGCCTTGTTTGACTTTTTAAAATCAATGATTGTAGCTAGGGAAGGAGTCATCATAGTATGAGGTATATATGCAAAAAACAAAGCCAAATGTAAGCTTCTGCCTCTTGCACAGAGCTGCTCGGTTTCCTGGTGAGTCTGTTTTGGTACCACGTCCTCCATGTTGTTTTTAAAATGGGATGCACTTCAGCTTTGTCTTACTTACTACGGAAAATCAGCGAGTGAGGGCAAGATATCATTCCAGATACTATCAACATGCTGCAGTGGCACAACCACACAGACTCACCAGGTAATAGCCAGTTACAGAAGGGGAAAAAAATGATGTTCAGTGTGCAATATGTGCGGTCTACAAATGTGCCTATATGTTTTGACTGTCGCTGATGTTTTCTCTCATCTAGAATTTGAATACACCCCATTACTCTCTTTTTTTGTATCTTGCACAGTAAGCATTTAGTATCATGTGAAACTCAAATGTTCACCACTTTATTTGTCTACAAAATGCATTAATAAACACTTCTCGTTGGTGGCATTCACGATTCTTACAGTACAGTCCTCCTTTTCTAGCCAACTGTCTTTTCTTATCTTCAGTGAATTTTCTTGCGTTTCCGTCTCTCCACGAACTGATCATATTTGACCAGAGGTAGAACAAGAGAGGCCTGCCTGTGATCATCTTGCAGTCCAGCCTCGTCAGCCTTGCCCCGGGGCAGTTTAATTAGGGTCAGTCCCATTGACTTTGCTATTCCAATCATCCTATAGGAAGGCACAAATAAAATCAGTTACTGTTTACTCCAATACACCTCATATTGACTGTTAATCATTGAACTCCAACAAGAATCGTACAATTCATGGATCGAAATGTGATGATTAAACATAAGTAGAAATAGAAACATTTGTATTAATACATGCGCCTGAGTCGAGATCACTGACAGTACCGATGGTCTTCTGGTGTTATTTAAACACCAACAATAAGTGTTCTTAATATTTCTTTCAATGTTAAATGAATTTGTGAAACATACTGTAACATAATATGTTACACATAAAAAAACAAAGTTTCTATATAGAAACAGACTTTTTTTTTTTCTTCTTACCGGGCTTCAGTGATTGCCAGGTCACGGTGCAGCAATGTGAGGTCGGCAGTCATGTGACCCATATGCAGAAGCAGGGCCAGGGCGTAAGCTGCTAATTTGGCACGCATTGATGAAGACACTATGTTCTGGACCCTAAAACAGAAAGGTGGGAAAGTGACACAAGTATGACTGAGTGGCCACACCAGAGAAAATGTATTTTCAATAAAACCAGTGCAACAGCACATACAGTATAATAAGAACTGTGTTTTGTTATGATAATTTCATCCAGCTGTAGAAAGTGGTGCAAAATATTGCAAGAGACAGACACTTTGTTCATGGTAATTTTCATGGATTTGTAATTTGAAGTTGCAAATTTAACCCAACCAAATCAAATTCCAGACACATCCTAGTGGTTATGAAATACATGTTCACAAGGTGCTAATTATATAAAGATGCAAAGCAAATGCAGCCCCTGCAGATATTTTACTGGATGATCACCATCATACCTGCCATTGTTGAAAGTCTCCACAGTGAATGTTCTCAACAGTTTGCTCTGAATGATGCGAGGACAGCCTTCCTCCTGCCCAACTGTATATGTAAACATAAATCACAATGACTCTAGTCGGAGAGATATGTAGGAACACTTTGACACATGTATGAAGAAGGCACACATTACTCACACTTGCGGGTGATGTTCCTCTGCCGTGCCAGTTTCAAGAGCAGAGAAAGGTAAAAGGCACAGCGTGCCGTTTCATCTCTGGCTTTGCCTGCAGTTCCTGCCATGTTCTCCAGGTGCTTCACAACACACAAGCTCCTTAAATAAAGATGTACAAACAAACGTTAGAATGCAAGGAAACTAAAGGTAGCTTAATAAAATGTCTCAGCAAGTGTGATCCCTTTGTCACCCTACCCTCCGTCATCTCTCATCTTCTTCAGCTCCTCAGAGGTGAGTGCTGCCATCTTGGAACCAGCCGGCTCCAAGGCCCCAAACTCTTCTGGACTAATGACTGTGGATATCGATTAAGGATGGACACCCAAACAAGCAAACGCAGCTGCAGCTTTCACATCCAACCATTTATCTCTTCCACCATCTACTGTTCCCACATGCCCTTATTGACACACACACACACACACAAAGAGAAATAAGGATACGATCATCAAATAAGTAGACGTTCTCACATCTGTCAGCAGCTGCATTGCAGGGGGGCAGGTGGAGAGCCAAGTCTGCCTGAGACTCTGTCTCAGCCACTTCCTGTTGTAGGGCTGAGAGAAGAGAAGAAAAATATAAAAAATTAAACAAATCGACATAAGAACAGAAGAAGACAACATGGAGAGAAAGAGCACAACTTAAGCAGCCAGATGTCCAGGGTTAACAAAACGTATTTGTTTGCTTTATTAACCTCTCATATCTTTAAGCTGAGCCCTCAGATGACTAGCTGATTATTTTTAGAATACCAACTTCCATATCCATGACTTGGACGATGTGACTGTAGCTTACCTTCCAGACCCTTCTGGTCAATCACAGCGTTGGCAGCCTTAGCCACTGCTTGATGCAGGGTATCACTGCCCACCTGATTCAGCCTGCGGGAGCTCAGAGCTCTCTTCTGTTTGTTGGTCCCAAACGCCTCAATCAAAGAGTCGACCTAACGGGAAAATGTAACATACAATTAATGAATACAGTCATTTGAGCACAGTCTTTTCTTACTCCACAAGAAACAGGACGAATCATTGCACCTTGTCTCTGTAGGTCTGTGTAGTGTCCTGGGGTTTTGAGGTCTCCGTTGTCTCTCCTGATGGAAAACCGTCGTACATACATAAAATTGCATTTGCATTGACAAAAGAAAGCAAAGCACACAAAAAAATTGTCCTTTCAAAAGGTGACTGGTTGTTTTGTATACTTATCAGTAACTTGGGGTATGTAGACTCCTCCTTAAGGCATTATTGTTACATTAAGTATCATAATCAATATTTACCTGGTATAACAGGTTGCATGTTGAAGAGCTGAGCACTGTGCACCTCCATTTGCATGGTCTGCTTGTTCAACACTCCTACATAGTATCTAAACAGACACCAAACATAATGTGCATAGTGGTAGTTTGTCACGTTCACAATATGTCAAAATATGTTCTCAAAATATTAACCTACTTGCAAAGGTTGTTGCATTTCAGGGACCCCGTTCCAAAATTAGTCCCGACATAGGACAGCCGATCTGATTCAGCAGCCTCAGAGGGAAACATAAGCAACACAGTCATAAATGCACTTAAAACAGAGCAACACAACTTAAATAAGTCGTCTTTATAATGCACAGTGCAAATACGCAGTAATGAGGATGAAAGCAGTCTCTCTCACCAATATCCGTCTGCTCTTTTTCCTGGGATGCATCTCATCTGCGTTCTTGTACATCTTGAAATCCAGCCTCTCTGCATTCTTGACCTTGCCATTTGAAAAGCGAACTGTGAGAAGGTGAAACGTAATGAGGAGCTTGTCAATTATTCTGACCCATGTCATCATAAAACACATTTGGGATGCTATACACGGTAATATTAAGTTGACTTAATGCAAGCAGCAACTGGCAGGACAATTCAAGAATAACGTTGTTGCTTTTTCTACTGTGAAATGTAACTTTGCACACATGAGAGTAACCTCGAACTCCACTCTAGCAAACACAAAATCCTAAACAACTAGCCTTGTTGCTAGCACCCACGTGTGCAACACAAATGGGTGTTTAAATTAAAGAAAAAAGCACGACCCAACAAGTACAGGGACCGTTGCAATTAGAAATGTTCTTCTAAATAGTTTCGACAACCAACAAATGTGAGAAAGTCACCAATAACCGCTTTGTCGGACTCTCTTTCCTGTCCACAGCGCACCAACGAGCAGGAGGCGGCCATAGTTGTTGTCATGAGTGTCCAAGTGAGGCAAGAGGTTTCACTCCTCTGTTTTTCCGGGTTCGCCAAGAGTCCTCGTCCAAGCGGAGGTACAAAACTCTCTCATTCGGCCAAAAGGACTTTTAGAAAAACATGTATTCTTCAATATTAAATGAAATATTAGGAATATGACTTTGTAACGATTTGTAGCCGGATTATCCTGCTGGTTACGTTGTTGTTGTAATAAACACTAAGTTAAAAAGAACGAAAACAAACAAATTACATTGTTACATAACATTTTACAATTATTCAGATGACTCATTAAACAACTTCACATACAAAAAACACATAATAATGTACATACTCAATTCTTCTTGAAAGAACTGTATTTAGGAAATTTATATAGTGCATGCATATATGAAATGTATCCATTAAAATGTACAGTGAAACACAAGCGTTATTGATACATGCATGTATAGTTATGCTTAGTTATAGTTTAATTGAAAATAAATTCCTGCATATATGTCCAAAACTTAGATGATAACTGACAATCATCAAAATATCAAAATAAAGGCTCAACATATACGAGAAGACAGTAGCAGAATGACTTTTCACCGGGTAAAATCATTGGGTGAAAGAGTAAGTATCTTGACACTCTTTATAATCTTTGGAGGCTCTGACGTTGCAGCAGCAGCGACATCTTGTGGTGAGACATATGGTAAGTGCAGCTCTTCACCCCGACGAGGTCATGGACATGGAAGTGAAGCACAGCGCCACCCTGTGAGTCTGGTTGGGAGAAACCGTCTGAATGTGATATAATTATTAGAAATCACAACACAGACATGTCTGGCCCGGATAGATATTGACAGCCAGTATCTGTGTTATTAACAGCTGTTATGTCAGAGTGACAGACATGTCTGTCCACTGACAGACGTGTCCAGCTGCTCGAGGCAAACAGTCACCGTGAGCGAGTAAATTGTCAGGCAGTGGACCGCAGGGGGACGTGGGGGCGTAGCAGCACAAATGTTAGCTAGCATTAGCTACATTTGATGGAAAAGGCTGGTTCGACGCGAGCGGTCCAGCCAGGTGACCGTGTGCTACTGCTTCTGTTGCAGCTAACGACAATTTGCTAACCTATATAACTTTGGCCTTTCTAGTCCGTTTCTGGACAGGGCCCCGTTTCTGTCCCCTACGCTTTCGGAGACTCCGAGGTAACGTTAGTTATTGCCGGCTCTCTAATCTCACCGTCAATAGCAATATATCGCTATGTTTTTGCTAATTTAGCTAGTCACTTTAGCTAACTGGTCCTGTGTTAGCCACGCAGTCTTGCTTGCTTGCTCTAATACCCATCTAACGTTATTACTGTGCATGCTATGTTTATGCGCTGTAGCTACTGTGTCACCTGTGTGATTGTTACATACATACAGACATACATACATTTACATACATACATACATAAATCATCAGCGAACAATTGGACTGGCTGAAGTGCAGGTTAATTCGCAGCATATCACTTTATAGCAAGGAACTGAGCCCACTGGAAAACACTGCTCCTGGTGCACATGAACTAATAATCTCACTGGAAGTTTTGCAGACTCTCTTTATGTGCAGGACCACGTGATAATGCTTTTCACACCCCTACAGTTTTTAGTTATTTTGTCACTGTGTCCAAATAACATTGTCAACACCTTCTCAAACAAATTTGGCGCATGAAAACCATCTTCACCTTTACTAAGGATGCAACTAATGCATATTTTCATTATCAGTTCATCTGTTAGTTATTAGATTCATATCTGAAAATAGTGAAAAATGCTCATCACTGTTTCCACTGTTTACCAACAATCCCAAACTCAAAGATGTCGACAGAGGAATAGGAGAGGATGGCAGCAGCAAATGCTTGCCATGTTTAGCCGACAAATGATTTAACCAATTATTCGATTATCATTCATTCATTATCCATACTGCTTATCCCGAAGGATCGCAGGGGGGGGGCTGGAGCCAATCCCAGCTAACATTGGGCGAGAGGCAGGGAAATATTCCATTATCAGAACTGTTAAATGTTTAGCTTCAGCTTCACAACCTTAAATGTTTTTCCTCTCCCCGATCCCCTGCTTTCAACCTTTTAACATTTGCCTGCTTCTGTCTTTAGGGCCATGGACTTCCCGGGCCACTTCGAGCAGATCTTCCAGCAGCTCAACTATCAGCGGGTCCACGGTCAGCTGTGCGACTGTGTCATTGTGGTGGGCAGCAGAAACTTCAAGGCCCACCGCTCGGTGCTGGCCGCCTGCAGCACCCACTTCAGAGCCCTGTTTACTGTTGCAGAGGGGGATGCAAGCATGAACATGATCCAGCTGGACAGCGAGGTTAGGATCTCCACAGTATTGTGTAAAAGAGGGCAATACTGATGAAATTGCATTAATGTTTATAGTGATATGAATGGAGAAGAGTGTGATGATGATGGTGATGAGAGGTGGGAGTTGAGAATGAGAAGAGGGTGACTCTTCAGTGTCAGATAATCATAGTGGTTATGGTCATTCAACTACTGACATGTCTTAAAATCTCTGTGTCAAATAGTGCCAACAAGATCAATTGACTTCTTGTGTACTTGCAGGTGGTGACTGCTGAAGCTTTTGCTGCTCTGGTGGACATGATGTACACCTCCACTCTGATGCTGGGGGAGAGCAACGTCATGGATATCCTCCTTGCAGCCTCACATCTGCACCTCAACAATGTAGTCAAGGCCTGCAAACACTACTTGACCACACGCACCCTTCCCATGTCCCCCTCGTCCAACAGACCCACCCATCACCACCCTCAGCAGGAGCAGCAGAGGCACAGGCAACAAGTAGCAGATTTAGCAGCAAACCCTACTCTAGCAGCAAATGCTAACCTTGCAGCAAACGCTGCCACGTCAAAGTTGCAGCGCTCCTTCCTCCTGCAGCAGCTGGGGCTTAGCTTGGTGAGCTCTGCTTTGGGTGGGATGGAGGACGACGGAGTTGGAAACATAGTTGGCAGAGGAGTGGTGGAACAGAGAGCCTCCTTCCCAATCCGACGCTTCCACAAACGCAAACCTTCTCTGACGCTGGGCCTGTTGGAGGAGAGACCCAGGCAGAGGCAGCGCTCCTCTGCCCCCAACCTGGGGCTGTTAGGAGAAGGAGGGGTGAATGCAGAGCAAGAGGAAGGAGTGCTACTCTCCCCGGACTCCCACAAGATGGGGGATGAATCCAAATTGGATGCCACAATCACTGGCCGGGTAGGGGTGTCCCAAGATGACTCGCAAATGCCCAGCCAGTCGGACAGTGGACATTGTGAGAGGGAGGACTTGGGGAGAATGCAGGGAGGAGTGAGCAAGGAGGAGGACATGGAATACCAGGACAACCAGGACAACAGAGCAGGGGTGAAGATCAAATCGGGGACAGAGGAGGAGGCAGAGGAACAGGAACAGAAGGTAACGTTTTTCATATTTGAATCCTACTTACTTTGTTTTTTGGTACAAGTGTCCAAGTCGCACTCAGCAAACTCTTAACTGCACAAGCTTTTATTATGTCTTACATACTATCTCAACCTGTTCATGAGTAGGTGCATATTCCTGAGATTTGGTATACATTGCTATATACTGTATAAGGTTGCATGTTACCATGGAGTCAAAATAAGAATCTCAGACCGCAACGCTTGAAGTCCTGCTGTTGAAAATCAGCAGACGAAGACAGAACAAATGTAACTGTCAGTAGTCGTGTTCGGGGACCTAAAACAGTTGAAATACAATCCGTAATTGGCCAGTTGCAGTGTGTGTCACCAGAGCAACGCTGCACTGTGACAGAAATGGTTTGACATGAAGTTAGATGCTTAAAAAACATGTTGTCAAGGGGACATGCCAGTCATGGAGATGGACAATAGAATATTACAACGTGAATAATAGCACACTGTGCAACAGAGGAAGATCCCCAGTGACAGCGAGCCTGAGGCAGCTGTCACAGTGTGAGTTTTCCTAACAGGTACTGAACTGTATCAGTTGCCATGCCAATGAAATAAAGATGTATAAAAAAAATTCTCAAATGTTCTCAGTAAATGAGCAAAACATGATAATGATATGGTGAACAGAATATTAATTTTGCATTAAGTTAGTTATTTTTTTCTGACATATTTAATCTGCACATTTATTTAGATTAAGGTATTATAATTCTTCTCTGACTTTCTGTCCATGACATCTACACCATTTTTTACAATTAACAATTAAAATGATGACGGCACTTGTGAATGACAAGGTAATACAAAATGTAAAGCATGTTTGGCTGAAACTCCTCCTTTGCTTTACGTAGGTGGTGGTTAAACGAGAGCCGCTAAGTTCTCCTGAGCCAGCTGATGAAATCAGCGACGTGACATCACAGGCTGAAGGCAGCGACCCGGCTGAGCCCGGAGGCCGGGAGGAGGAAGAGAAGGCGGGGCTGAGCCCAGAGAGCAGCGACCGCAGTTTCACCTCTGAACCACAACCCAGCTCGGACTCCTTGCTGCAGCCCAGCTCACAGCTTCTCCTCAAGAGCAGCATGGCAGGGGGCACCGGAGTCGGAGGAGGTTTTGGGTGTAATAACGGATTGGGTGGTAAACCTGGTTTTAATATTTCCAACTTCCTCAGCCCTAAGGATTATGGAAGTGGCGGGGCAGGGTTGGTTTCTGGAGATGATGACCTCCCCAACACAACAACTGGTGATGTAGTACCGCATCACTTCCTGCTCAGACAGGAAACTGCTGGACCCTCCGGATCTGCTTCTTCCTCTCTTTTGCAGTCAGGTCCACTCGGTGGTGAGAGTCGCAACTGTTTTGGGGACAACCTACAGGCTGAGTCTCTGTTCCTCCACCCCCTGCATGATGGTTTAGGGAACCCTAGAGGAAGTGGTAGTGGGGGGCGTGGAGGGGTAGATCCCTTTGGATTGGACTTCCAGCGCTCTAGCCTGGGGCTTCACTCCCTGGCGCGACCCACACGAGGAGCAGGAGGAGCGACTGCCGCTGCTCTGGGTTATCCAGGTTACAGGCGTATTGCTCCAAAAATGACCTCAGGCATGGGAGGAGAAGAAGGAGTAAGTGGTGTCCTCCAGGACGCTGCTTCTTCCTCCTCAAGTCTTGCAGCTCCTCTGCTTCTGAACAAGAGTGGTGGATATGAGATGAACAGTGGCAGGCCCACCTCCCTCCCCCCTCAGCTGACGCGAGCTTCAGCTGACGTCCTGTCCAAGTGCAAAAAGGCCTTGTCGGAGCACAATGTCTTGGTGGTTGAGGGGGCTCGGAAATATGCCTGTAAAATCTGCTGCAAAACCTTCCTCACGCTGACTGACTGCAAGAAACACATCCGCGTCCACACAGGAGAGAAACCCTACGCATGTCTCAAGTGTGGCAAGCGCTTCAGCCAGTCCTCCCACCTCTACAAGCATTCCAAGACCACCTGTCTGCGCTGGCAGAACAGTAACATGTCCAACGCCCTGCTGTAGGGCCAAGGTTACTGCATCACAGTGGAGTGGGAAAGACAGGAGGAATAAATAAGTAGTGATGGACTGAGTTTAAAGTCCCAAAAATGTCTAGATCTTTCTGGAATCTGACCAAAGATAGCGATGATAATGTAATCATACATTTTCGTTTCTAGGAGGAAGAATTCGGTAAAAGTTATTGTAAGCTTGTAGAAAGATTATAGGGATGCAGAACATGCTAAAGTGTTATTGCTATGGATTCATCATAGAGTATACTCGCCAGTAGAAATGTATTATCAGTATTATGAGGTTAGATGCAGCCCAAGGACTTTGCATAATATGATCCGGGCCAATTTACAGTAGGCTTTGCTTTCAAAGCTTCCACATGGTTGCCTATATTATGGTTTTAAAAGGCACGGTGGGGGCCCCCTCGTAAGTGAAATTTAGATCTGTTGAAGTGATCCTTTAATGCTTATTGAAGCAATTTGACTCAGTAAGTATAACTTTCAATTTGAGTGTTTGCAGATCAGAGGCAGCTGTGCACAGATATTGTGTAAAATAGTGTGCTTATGTGTACATTTGTAAAACCTGTAGCAGTATGAGACCGTTCAGTCCGTGGATATCGACTGTGCCTTGTTCTGTACGAGGGCATGGTCATATACAGTGGCAAGAAAAAGTAAGTGAATCCTTTGGAATTTCCTGGTTTTCTGCATTCATTGGTCATAAAATGTGACCTGATCATCTAAGTATATAGATAAACACAATGTGCTTAAGCTAATAACACACAAACAATTATAGTCTTTCATGGAATTTGGGACCATTCTTTCTTCTTCAACTGCTTCAGCTCAGCCATGTCCTTCGGTTGTCTGGTATGAACAGCTCTCTTGAGGTTATTCCAGAGCATCTCTATTGGGTTACACTCTGGACTCTGACTGGGCCACTCCTCTGCTACATCACCCAACTTCTACTGAGCTTCAGCTGGCGGACAGCCACTCTGACATTATCCTGTAGGATATCTTGATAAACTTGGCAATTCATTTTTTCGCCCTCAATGATGACAAGCTGTCCAGGCCCCGAGGCAGCAAAGCAGCCCCAAATCATGATGCTCCCTCCACTGTACTTTGATATGATATTTTCATTTTGGTATGCAGTGCCTTTTTTCTATGCCATATGTAGTGCTGCGTGTTCTTCCCAAATAATTCAACCTTAGTTTAATCAGTCCACAAAACATTTTCCCAGTAGTGTTGTAGAGTGTCGAGGTGCTCTTTGGCAAACTTCAGGTGCGCAGCAGTGTTTTGTTTTTTGGAGCACAGCAGCTTCCTCCATGGTGTGCTGCCATGGACACCATGCCCGTTCAATGTTTTGCATATGGTAGACTCATGAACAGAGATGTTAACCAGTTCCAAGGATTCCTACAAGCCTTTAGCTGTTACTCTCGGGTTCTTTTTTACCTCAGTGAGCTTTCTGCGTTGTGCCTTTGGAGTGATCTTTGCTGGGTGCCCACTTCTAGGGAGAGTAGCCACGGAACTGAATCGTATCAATTTGCATACAATTTGTCTAACTGTGGACTGATGAATATCTCAACCTCCTTTTTTCCAGCAGATGCTTCTTATAAATAGCATACATAGCAAGTCAAAGTAACTCAAGCCACACGTCCAATCTCGTTTCACTGATTGGACTCCAGGTTTGTTACTCCTGACTCCAGTCAGCTTCTGTTGAAGTCTAGGGGTTCACATACGGTTTCCAACCTACACTGTGAATGTTTGAATGACGTATTCAATATGGACAAGAACAATACAATGTGTGTGTTATTAGTTAAAATGGATTGTGTTTGTTCATTATTGAAACTCAGATGAAGAGCAGACCATATATTAAATTTATACATAAATGCAGGTAATTCCAAAGGGTTCACTTACTTTTTCTTGCTCCTGTGGACTAACTGATTCAGATTCAGTTTGGGTGCCAGATATAATGCCTGTAAGTACTGTTTATGGCTGCGTGCTCTTGATACTTAGTCTACTGTACAAAAAGGTGGCTAGAGTCAGATTCAGCCCTGTGAGGCAGGCCTGGGTAATGCTGACACCTGCAGCGTTTTGCAAGTTCAACCTACAGAAAAGATGACATGGAACCTAGTGTAATATAAACTTGGTTATTTTATTTATGGAAGGGATGAAATTTGAGGCGATTGACATTGTCGACAGGGACAGGAGCAACGCCCCAAAAAAACAGTTGCTGATTATAGATATTCATGCATATGCAACCACCAAGTCAAGTCAAATTCATGTGAGATGTTTGACCTCTATAGTTGCCTTTCAGTCAAAGTACCTTTGCTTGATTACCATCATCGGATGTGTTACCGAGCTCAGTTGAAGTTGAATATATCCGGTATCTGGCCTTCACGTTTCATGTGACTACAGGAATAAATGTCTGGCTTTGAAACAAGTCATACCTGTAGTTTGTCAAATATAGGTTTTGGAGAAATGACAAACTTTGAATTGTGCTAATCAACCTCTTGCCCTGAATTTATTGCTATTATTAATTAATCTGCATTGTTTAGGGGAGCAAACAAAAACATCTGAGAAATAAGGGATAGAAAAGTGTCATTTTAATACCTAGATAAATTGACAGGAAAATGCGCCATAAGTGCACCTTATTTTGTGCCATCATGTGCAAAACTTGTAAGTTGTTATGACTTTTCCTCCTCAGTGGTTTCTGACTGGGATTGACCACAAAACATCCAGCTGTGGCCAACAAGTTTACTGACCATCTACACATCAACCAAGTTCCCTGGTGTTTACTTAAAGGGCAATGAAGTTGTGCTGAGAGGCAGAGTCGTAAATATTGCACATTTGTGGTTGGCTTCATCATTTTTCTCTTGGGAGGAGAGACAAAAAAGAACAAAAAATGTATATGAGTTTGCTACTGTACTTCATATCAGTGCTTTATACATGTCTCTTTATACATTGCATCGCTTACAAAAGCACTTAGACAAATCATTATTTTTTTGTAACTAATATGTTTACTGAGATGTTATGTGAATACGTTGCTGAATTGCAATTATCCAACTCTTCTCTCAAGGGTATTTCCTTCTGTTACAGTACCATCAGGATGAGATTGCAAGCTAAGGATTGCAGTAGTTTTGCAGGCAGGTGATCTATAAAACACAATTTCCACAGTTTGTGAAATGCAAATACACATGGGGCAAATTCAAAAACTACTTTTTGCACTGTCTCCTGGCATTTTTTCAATGTTAATTTCAGGAGTTTTAGCTGTTTATTTTATTTATGTAACTGCATTTGACTGGCTTCCTGTAACATGCCATCATATACTGTAAGTTTGACAGCTGTGTTTAATTGACGATTTGCGTAAGATAAAAAAATAACACAGACATGCTGGGAAGGAATCTAAATTAAGACCTCGTAGAAAATAACAACATATTAAGGATTTTTACATCGACTCAGTTTTGCATGCCTGACTTTCTGCAGGGTTGTAAATACGAGCAGCTTGATTGGTAAACAGTTGGTTAATTGAAATCGGTGTCCATGCAGTGTTGTGGAGTTATGTTTAAGTGACCCAAAATGAAAAAAAAGAAGACTTTAACTACATGTTTGCCTTTTTGCGTATTATATTGCTTGCTGTATTGTGTCGCCTACACTGTCAATGGGAAACATGGTCATTGCTTCCATTTAGTTGTCACCTTATTGTATTGTAGAGTCATTACACTGCTAGCCTGTGCAAAATGGCAATTTTATTTGACACGTGTTAATGGTTAACCTTTACTTTTTTCTTATTTTTTTTTTTACTTCAGAAGAATGATTGCCTTGTAGGATATTCACCCTGTAAGAATAACCTAAGCTACCATTTACCCTGTAATTCTTAACACTGTGGTATCAGTAGTAAAGCAAGGCCGCAGTATTTTGTATTTTGTCCGCTGATGGTTAAATCTCAAATCTGACGTCCGTTCCTCTGTGTGCCCTACTCACATTCAGCCTCCTCTGCAATTAGAAAAAAAAAGGTCGCTGGGACATCCTCTTGAGAAACACGGAGTTGTAGAGGTGATGGAGAGATGTAGTCCTCCAAAATGGCTTCCATGTCTCACACAGTGGCCTGTTAAGGATTACCATGGTGCTGTCGTCTAAAGCTGTTGCATAAACGGTAAATGTGAATCTCTGAAAAATGCACTGACTGTATGACCCCTGTATGAATACGCATTTTAACATTTTAAAATATATAAAAGGCCCAAATTGATTGTGAAAGTCACTGCCTTATGCCCTTTAGCTTAAAAAGCTGGGCTTTTGTTGATATGCCAAATCTGAAGTATTTCTGTGTTGTTTTTTCTGTATACCTAACATAGTGTAACCATGAGAGGACTAAATGTTTGTCTCTTTACTGTTGAAGGCTATGAAGATTGTACGGTATGTTCAGTTGTTGTATAGACTGAATAAAAAAACAACGAAATTCAGTTTTGTTGCAGGTGACATGTTTGTGAAATTTTAATATAACATTAAAAATGTTACTGTACATGTTGAGTCGACTGAAGATTAAAACGTAAACAAAGGAAACACCATTACAAACTTAAAGTCCCGGTTTTCTGTTAATCCTCTAAAGAATAATTAGTTTCATGACTTGAAATGATGGTCTGATATTCAGCCAGGTGTCAGAGTGGAACCAGTTCCTTCTCACAGTTTGAGTTCTTTGATCATTGGCTCACTCTTCAGGCCGAGGAGGAGGTTGCTTGCTGCCAGAGCAGACATGGCATTACGGGTAGTATAGGAAGCACTAGCAATATGTGGGAGAATCACTGTGGGAGGAGAGATTCAAAACGACAAATGATAGGTAGTGAAATACCAGCAAGTGATAATAAGCTGGCCTTGATATGTTTTTCGAAAAACCAACTATTTTTAGGCAGTTTCAGCACTAATAGACTCACCGCAGTTTTTGAGGGTAAAGAGCGGGTGGTCTGTGGGCAGGGGCTCAGGAACAGTGACATCTAAACCAGCTCCTGCAATCTGCCCAGTGGACAGAGCCTCATACAGGTCTTCCTGGTTCACCACACCACCTCTGAACAGAAAGACCAGAATTATAGACAGACAGGAAAAACATGTTATATTCATGGCTACATTAGCCTGCACTGTACATGGCAGCTTCTTTATTCATTATTTCATTATTTGGAGCTGAAATGACCAGAATGTGAACGTGTCTAAAATGTGAATATTCAATAGGAAACACAAGACATTTAATATGTTAATTTTGGCTTTGGGGCGACATGATTTGTTTTTACAAGTTGCTTTTACATTTGTTTTACACTAAATAACTAATTAATTAATAAAGAAAATAATCTGCAGACTAATCAATAATGAACATAATGGTTAGCTCTGGGTTATGTGTATGATTGTGTTTAAGATAAGGGTACCGGCTTGTGTTGATAAAGATGGAGGTATTTTTCATCTTGGAGAAGAGGTGCGTGTTGCAGATCTCCTTTGTTTCCGGTGTTAAAGCACAACACACAGTCAGGAAATCCGACTGCTTCGCCAGCTCATCGAAAGAGACTAAACCAAGAGACAGTGCCACTGATGTTATGTTGAAATAAAAGACCTCACATTCTCATTAGATCTCATTTAATTTCTTTAAAAATACTTTCACAACATACCAGTATATTGAGTATCTCTGACATTAGGATGTGAAAGGTCAAAGGAGATCAGATGACCTTTGTGAGTAGCTAGTGCAGTAAATCCCTATTAAACCACTCCACCATCCACCTTTTTGAAATTGTGCATTGATTATAACAATTTAAAATGCTGGCATAAGACATTTTAGTGACCAAAAATCTATAGTCCTTACCATACTCTGCATTGATGAGACTGGCCAGCTCAGGCCTGGGGGCTACGTCTGTGTAGATGAACTTCTTTACTTTAAAAGGTGCCAGACGCTCAGCGATAGCAACACCTTAGAGCACAAAGACCCCGTGTAAATATGTAGCTGAAAAGCTGATGTGCATGTTGTGTGTAGTTTTTCGTACACTATACGCTCACCGATCCTCCCCAGGCCCAGGATACCCACAGTGCTGTTGGCCAGCTCATACCCACACAGCCACAGAGTTCTCCATGTGCCCCAGCCACCACTAACATAAGGGAGAGAGATGCATTTAACTTTTGACCAAAGCAAAAATGTATAAATGGACAGATTAGAGTGTGTGTGAGGGTGTATGTAACATTACGTCTTGGCTTCATGTGTGGCCTCTATGAGCCTCCTGGAGGTAGTGAGCAACAGAGCCACAGTCAGCTCAGCCACAGAGTCTGTCAGAACATCAGGGGTATAACCCACACGGATCCCTCTGTCGGAAAACATGCAAACACACGACACACAAAGTTATACATGCATGTCACCAGGTGTCACTATCACTATGCCTTTTTTACTTGATATCTTGGGCAGACACACACACACACATGTTTTTTTAAACAAATCCACACTTTTGCCTTGCATGCATTTATAAGAAATAGAAAGAAAAGAATCACCTTTTCTTCAGCTCCTCCAAAGTCAGATGGTCAAAACCCACTGACATAGTACTGAGGACCTTCAGGTTTGGACCTGCAGGAGTACATACAAACATAAACACACAAACACGTATGTACATTTCAGAGTGTTCTCATTGCATTTGTCGTTGAACTGACTCAAAGGCCATCCTCAGACCTGCAGCGTCCAACAACTCTCCATCAATCTTCTCTGTCAGCACGCAGAGCAGACCATCAACACCTTTGACCTTTTGAAGCAGCTCCTTCCGGGGCACAGGGACATCGTCTGAGTCCCACAGCTCAAACTGCACCCTGGAAAAACAGACCATCAAACAAACCAACAAACCATGACTGAAGATCCAAATGACATCATATTTTTTATTAATTATCAACTGAAGGAAATTCAGTGGTTGTTAAAACTTCAGTTAAAGCTCCTACTAAGATATGCTTTATCTCAAGCTTTAAATCCTGGGACACTGGGATTTTTTCAACTCAGCTGTGGGGGGATACCCTTTAGATAACCAGTCTTATCTGACTGACCTCAGGGCAAACATTAGCAGCGTTGTATACTCAAATTACATTACAAACTCTACAAAGCAGACATTTAAAATTCAGAGAGGTATCACAGTAAATAAACTACACGATGCTATTAATTTATCATACAAGATATTCTATATAAAAATCATTCATTCTAAGTGACTTAACACTCTGACTCACTGTCTAGATTCATGGAGGATCTTCAGGCCCTCAGGTGGGATCTGTCGGGTGACATACACCCGTGGCAGGGTTGACATCTCCCTCTGCATGTTGCTTGTTAGACCCCCAGCGACATTCAAAGGTGCAACAGCGATCCGCTGGAGTCGACGCAGTGCCATACGACTGCACCACATTGCCAAGAGCGAGAAAATCTGTGGGCAGTTGTCTGAGAGGTAAAAGTGGTACTTTGGAGTTTAGAGTCTGTTGTGTGCATGTGCATGGTTCTGGCTCTAGGTCAGGGGGGAGGTTCCTGTGTGTATCTTTGGCCAATATGATTAGAGGGAGGGTATCTCTGTTTGTCCCAGACAAACTAAAATCTTTGTTTGGCTTCAGGATTAAGTGAAATTTGAGGCCAAATGGACTTGAAACACAGATAAATCAACCTAACATAAACACACAAGCTATTTTTCTTTCTCTCTGACCCTCACACACAAACACATACATGCACTAACAAACACACAAATATACACAAACTTGTGTTTTCCTGACATCGTCATGGGAAGTAAATCTTTCACTCGGCTGTTGACCTTTGTTTCTTTAAACAGTGGAGGACCCAAATCCTGTTTTGTAATCTTTGTTCTCTCTCTATGGCTGACTGTTGCCATATGTCCTGCACATATAAAACACAATGATCATAAAACAAACTATACAAAATATTGAATCTGAATGAGTAAAAGTTACCAAAAATAACAACCCATCGTATACAAAATATTTAGCATATTTTTTAAAGTAAAATAGTTTTTAGAATTTCGATTCTGGCACTCATCAATAGGGTTAAAATATAACTTTAAATGGCAGTGACAGTATTAACTTTATAATCAAGTTTTTCACCATATAGCTAATATAGAAACTGTTACCAATACACTTAAATTATTGCTGTGGTGCAGACTGTTCATTGTTTTTTTTTATAAAGTTAAAGGTTAGACATTACCCCTTACCAGTTAACACTAGCTGACAGATATCTTAATGCCATCAATCTTCTAACCAGAATGTTACAGTTGGGAAAGGGTTTATTTTGTTGTATATGATGTCCA
>JAVQJV010104787.1:0-24698 GCA_036024995.1 Gadopsis bispinosus
TGACTTTTTGAGCATGATAAAGCCCCCAAAAAGCCATTTAATCTGCAGAATAATAATAATAATCCTTACAGATACAATAGGGACCTCGCAGGTTTCCCTGCTCGGGCCCTAATAATAATAATAATTCCTTCAGATACAATAGGGACCTCGCAGGTTTCCCTGCTCGGGCCCTAATAAATCAAAATCAGACTGTTGCTGATTAGGCCTACAGGCAAATTACGTTTAAAATATGCATTAACAAATATAGGCAATATGATGCACTGTTGCAGATTCAACTACCCAACAGTATATAAAGTGGTTAAAATTAGCACAACCATAAACCTGAAAAATGTAACATACACATTATGTTATGTTCCCTAAATCAGGAAGAAGTTATCCTTGGCCTCCAGACACTCTGCTCTCTTGTGGCAACCTCTATTTTCCTTGCCATGTCTAATGTAGTGACAAGTGATTGTAGCTGGAGGTGTTGTTGGTGACTGCACACAAACTGGCAGCTGGTAGGCTCCAGCCTAAATGTAGAGGTGGTGGTGGAGGGGCTTCTGGATGGCTGACTACAACCCGGCTCACCGGTAGTGGATGCTGGTAAGAGATGGACTATCTTCTTGGACTTTCCCAAAAGCTGAGTCAACCAGTGGGATGTCCGCATTTATCGCCATGGTGGTAATGAACGGTGCAATGTCTGTCAAGAAGTCCTCACCCCCCCTACTGCCTTGTAACGAGTACTCCGTTGAACAATTTAATTTCACAATTAGGACTTTTAAGTGTTGTTTTACACTCAAACAACAATCACATAATTATATAGTAGGCTATACAATTACATAGGACTGTAGATATGGGTACAGCAGCCAGGTTCAGTGAGGAGTAGTGCGCAGTCTGGAACAGCAGTGCGTCACTGTGGTTGCAGAGTGCTGTTCCAGCCACACAGGAACACTCTGCCACTGAAATGTCCACTGGTCAGCAGTCCTCAAAGACAATCTACACATTAAAACAAATGTCTGTCATTTCACATTTAGGAAACTACTTCAATACAACACAGAAAATGAGAAAGCTGAGAGCATGTATACAAGAACAATATGTTAAAAAGTCATTGGAACTATGGCACAGTTCATTGCTAAAAAAACAAGTTAAATGTGTTAGAAATAAATTGACACCAACAAATATTTTTTTATTGTATTGTGTCTTAAACTGTGAATAAGTGTAAAGTTTATTGTACGTCACGTTACAGAGTTAGCGCAATACTCAGACAGGCCAATAGATGGCACCTAGTGGTTGGGAGGAACCTAAACCCTGTTAGAGGCAAGCTGCAGAATAAATCCTGCAGTCCAGCTGAACCAAGCTAAAGTTTTCTGCCTCTTTGTTTCTACATACAGACAGATAGCTGCAGGGTTTATGAATACACCTTTACAACCACCAAGTCAGGGGGAGCATCAGCAGCAGGTATGGGAATAGGCTTAGCCATGTCAGGTATCAATTGAAGCATAGACAGAGAATAAACAATCTAATTCTGCTCTCTGTTTGGAATACTGTAATCTTAGGACATGCACATAGACAAGCATGTGTAGCCTTTATCACCTGTCTCAATTTACTCTTTCAAATAGTGGCAGAGAACGTTGAACAGCATAACAAAGGTGCAGGGTACACAATCAGCACTTACCTACCACTGGCCAATGAACCATAAAGTTAACTGAACTCTGCATGAATTATACTAAACATACAGTTTAGTATAACAGCAGCCTTCACAATCAGTTTCTGGGGTTCCATGTCATGCGCACAATGTATGCTGCTGTCAGAGGGGCACAGGTGCCTCTGAATGGGGCAGACGGGGCCCTGACTGGTGGAGTTAGCTGGCTGGTGTTTGCGGTCCAGGGAGTATATCTCAGGCTGAAGGTGCTCGACCAGGGGTACAGCGATAGGGGTTGGTTGCTTTCAATGGATTCGGCCCAGCTGGGAGTACATCTCATCCCTACGGCCTTCACCTAGGTGTTAACCAATAGCGAAGCCCGTTAGAGGGCAGAGCACGTACAAAATAGAAATAATGGTTACCTGGTGTAAACCCAGTTCTATGAGTATGTGCAAGGCCCTCTAACTTTCTGCCCATGCTGGCCCTGGCTGCGGTTGCTGAGTCTTCCAAGGAGACGAGAAAGGCACGTAGGAGGCTCTTATAGGGGCGGGTACTACCCCCTGATTGAATGGTGAGTACATGGACTTTTGCTCAGGTGCCGAGGTGCAGCCTCAAGGGGATTAACCAAAAGCAAAACCCGTTAGAGGGCCTCACACTTACTCATAGAACTGGGCTTACACCAGGTAACCATTATATTCACAAGCAAAACTTTGGCTGTGCAAGCAAAGCTTTTTGGATTTGCAAACACAACTTTTTTTGCAACAAACCTATTTTTTTATTGCATAATTAAGACACAAATCTAACTCCATAGCCAGGCGGGGTCAGTTTGACCTCAGCCTTCAACAGCTAATAATTTACAAATTCTGTAGGGAGATTCAATAGGAAACAATGTCATTACAAATATAATCACCAGAAACAAGTTATTTAATCAGCTATCCAGTTAATCAGGCAATATTCAAAATGCTGTAGATTTGCACATATTTTATATTAGAACTAAACCTATGTCTGTCTCAGAGATTACTGTGACCACCCCAATACAGTGGCGTTGAATATAATTAAAATTTTGGTGCTCACATTGCTATTTATTTTGTTTTTGTTGTTTTTTTAGTCTGGGATATTGTCCATACATCAATATACCATACCAGTGAGCAACCTATTCAGCACCGTGTTATATAAGCCTACACAGTAAGTAGAGCTATCTCTTTAAATTGCTATTCTGTTATAGGGTTCAGACATTTGAGGCCCAGGTGATATGTTTCTCATAGTCAAGGAGCCACTGCAGACCTGCTGCAGACTCATCTAGGTTTCAATATGGAAGAAACATGGCTACCATGGTGCTCACGTTGTTGAAAAACTAAATTCTGCAGTAACACCTTTTCAGAAACAATGTCCCGGTTACTTGGGAGAATCCCCTGAAAACGTCATAGGGAGTATTTCGTCTGTAGAAAGTAGTATCCTGTTTAACTGTAACAGGCCAAATACAATGTGCATGGATATATATCACTACACGTAAGTGAGAAATATCCTTCTATTCATTTATTTTTTGGGTGAACCAAACCTTTCATTTGTTCTGTTTTGCTATAAGGGGGACGACAGATCTGTCCTCGAACAATCTCCAGTCTCTTGTTAGCTGTGATTAATATTGGTGGGCTATCTTCTTGGTCACTTGGTCTCATATGTGCCTTTTCCTTAGTTAGGGTGAGCATCATGACATGCCGTTCCACTAGCTCTGCGGGTACACTAGATTGTTTGGGGCACAGCAGGTTTAGCTGCTCACAGGAGCATCCAGACGTCATTCACAATACAACCGTGACCAAAGTTGAAACGAAGCTTCCATCTGACGTTCCGTGTCCCCAGATGAATACTCCTGAACTCACTTCTTTGTTCTGAATCTTTGTTATTCAAAAGAAATGTGATTGATCTTACAAAATAATTATTTCTCTCTGCATGTGTTGCTGGAGTTTTGACCTGTTCAGCTTACACTCTGCACAAGTTAGCCAGTTTAATGATCCCGTACATCAGAGTAACTCTGTCTGAAACAGTAGTTGACTTGGCGTGAAAATCTTTGTGGTGAGATGAAATCAGTCTGCCAAATATCCAGTAAAGTTCCCTCCACTTTCTTCCTCTTTTTCTTCCATCTCTCTTAGCTTGGCGTTCTCCTCTCCTCAGGGCTGGCCCTTTGAACCTTTCAGCCCAGTTCGAGGGAACAAAAGCAAACAAATCACATTGTCCTTCCAGGAATTTTGGCTTGTTCGCTGCCTTTCATGACCTCTTCTTTAGGCACCTCTCTGCCTCTCCTCATTCAGGGTCCCCAAGAAAGTCAATGGTTCCTTACATCCCAGTTTGACAAGTCAGGAGGATACACGCTAATCCCCTTAATCTGGCCTTTCTCCCGCACGCAGCCACAGGGAGAGAGGGACCACAGAGAGTAATCCTGTCGGAGAAACAATAGGATTAAGGGCCCAACCCCATGAGTGACAATCAGGTATCCAGTGACTGATCTGCAAAGCAGGAGCACCGGCCACTCTCTCTACAATGTGACTTTATTTTTGTTTGGCGGGCCCGAGAGGGATGGGGGTGAGGTAGGGGAGAGATGGGTGGGTTGTGACGGGAGGAAGGATATTTCTTTGAGGGGCTGCTGGAGGTCTGAAAGGCCTGTGGTCCCCTGAGCACCAGGGACCCAGGAATGACTGACAGGTGAGGGGTAAGAACAGGGAGGGTTTGGTATGGGAGGCTGGGAAATTTGTATCTGGGGGTGTGGGCTGGGGGTGGCACAGATACAGCTGATTTCTCTTCATTTTTCTCCAGAGATGTCTTAGGGGAATTTAATGTGTGCATTGATGGGACAGAAGCTGCAGGGATGCACAGCCTTGCCTGGTTACTCAGTAGATGCAATCGTACAGGATTAGCCCGTTTCACATTACACATTCGATCCACGGTTAAAATAAAAACTTATTTGGTGCTCTTCACATCGGAAAATGTAAGATTGCAAGACATTATATATAAACATCTGTAATAATATATAAACCTGTGCTTTCAAGAGGGGACAAAGATTTATATATACTGTATGTATGAATATAAAGCTAAACTTCTACTTCTGTGATTAGGATGTGAACTTCACCTCATGAACACAAGATGGACCCATTGGTACAACTATATCGTCAGCAGGACTCTCACAGGAAGAGAGCTCTCTGTAGCCAAACTGAAGCTCCTCGGCTCAGAGAAAGTACAGACTGCTCACTGCACCATCACTTTGAACGCAATAATCTGTCCAGAAACCATGCAAAACTCCAGCAGTGAGGTGCTTCTGATATCCAATCCTCTGTCTCTGCCACCGCTCCGACCAGGAGCTGGAGCCAGGCCTCAGAGCTGAAGGGAACAAGCCTCGTATCCAGTGAAAAGAGAAGCTGTCCGCTCCATTCAGCTCCAGTGAACTTGGCCAAAGGAAACAGTGGTTGAATCGTCACATCTCCTCATGTTATGGTAATGGTCTTGTTAGGTGCTGGGGGTAAATTACAGGCATTGTGTGAAAGGGAATGAGTCACAGGTTGGTGGATTTCTATGAGTGGCAGGTGCCTGCAGTGGTTACTCTGTTTGTTTAGACTAGCTGGAGCATCACTCTGAGCTGAGACTGTGGAAAGGTTAACCAAGTGGTGAATAAAGCAGGATTGAGGGACTCTAGGGGCCCTGACAGTGGCCCTCCTGAATGCTCTTATCATAGAGAGAATGAGTAGAAGATGCTAAATGTTTAGCCTCTGTCTCGACCTTTTGCAGCCATTGCACAAACAGCATCCCCTAACCATAACAATCGAATCCACCTAAACCGTGTTTGTGCCTAAACCTAACCAAACCATAACCATAGTGATGTCACACCATAAAACTGAAAGGTTCTTTTCAGTTTTGGAAGGCGCAGACAGACGATGACGTTCTGCTGGTCATAGCGTCGGATCAGAAAACACTTCTTTGTGTCGTTCTGCAGGGCACAAACAAACAACGTATGTTGTCGTCTAACTTGGAGCACTTGTTGGGTAGTGATCTTAACATGTATTGTTATAAAGTATTTAGCTGATATTCTGATATTTGTTGTTTAGGCCAAAATCAGGAACTCTGTATAGTCATCTAGCTCATTTTCTATGTTCTTTGCTATATAAAGGGCGCATTACTTCCTGCATTGTAAATCATGAGATATGAACGGAATATCTAGAATACTGAGTTTACATCAGCAAAAACTACATGAAACACCATGAGCGAACACACACATGGGCATCCATGTAATTCAGTAAAGAACGCGCCTTTTCTTCACAAATCTATAAAGCATTACACCTTCAAAAGATTGGAAAGTGACAAATGGTAAAGATGGGTAAACATTTATTGGGAATGAAAACCTTATCAATTACATCTTACAGAGCGCAGTCTGGTGCACCATTTATTTTATTTATTATTTTTATTGAATACCAGAAAGCCAAAAATATGTCCGATGGCGCTCTCGTCCCATCACAGACCTGCAGTTAACGCTATTTAACTGTAACAATACTGTAGTTGCCTCACATACAAAGTTGGTGTTGAGAGGCAGAGTAGCTGCATCTGTCTTGTGTTTGGATGAACATGAGCATTTTTCATGGGCTGACACTCGACAGCGGCTTTGTGCTTCGTGATGTAGCACCTTCTGAAATGGATGATGTCAACCGAGACATGGGCATCATGGATGAGAGGGCAGGACAGGAGCCTTTTTTCTCCTGCAGTGGTCTAAGCTCCCAAACCCTGAGTGACACTACAGAGGAGGAAGGACATGTACAGACAAGAAAACACATCGCTCACAACCAGGCCCATTTATCCACTGGCTGATACTGAACATCTATCATCATGTCCCAACTACAGTTTAACCAACAACACACTCATTTTAAAGTGAATCTCTCTCAATTGAATTCAATATGCTTATTGGCATGCATTTTGCCACCATCTCCCATCAGCCAACCCTATTTCTGCTGTCTAATCGCCAAAGACTCTCTATATCCTAGCCATAGCTATAAAATCATGTCCATTACCCTTGTACATAACTAAAACATTGTGCACAGAAAAAATAAAAACACAGCACACTATCTGCTCCTCCCCATATCATGCTCATCGGTAGCAGTCAATTCATAGGCCGAAGCAATGCGAATGTATTCCAGACAAAATTTACAGCTATTTAAATGAACCATGTTGTAAAAACAGTAAATCAAGTGTAAACGCTCCTGACTGTGAATGAGGCAGTTTATTTCTCCTCTCATCTTTATTTTGCATGTGTCAATAACTATTTGTTCTGTCAAGTCTCACCTGAACTCATCAACTTGTGCTAATATCCCTCACCATCTTTGAACTTTAAAACAAGACAGTTTAATCATTATCATTTTAATTCCATCAATAAATCATATATTGCTCTCGCATCACGGCTTTGCAGCGCTATAGCCTGCTGCTCGGGCATCTCTATGTGGAACTATGCTGTGCCTCTGCGTGTATCTCTTTTTCACTTTATAGTCATTTGCAAGTATTACAAATAACAATGGGATTTTAAAAATAGGTTTTCTTAGTTCTGGAATAGAACGCAGAAGTTCCAGTTACACTTTGGCTCTCTATTGCAGTCAGTGATTGAGAAAGCAGCCCTGTCCTGGATTAAATCTAATTTTTGACTTTACACCCTCATGTTGCTGTTTTTGCCCACTTTATATGGCTAAGGAGGCTTTCCACCAAATAGTGAGTCTTTGATGTTTTTGCCTTTACTTGTAGGTGTAAAGTAGAGCGGTAGAGAGGCGTGCAGGAAAGATTGTGGCTGACCCCTCTCACTACGGACACAAACATCAGGACCAAAACCTCACGCCACAGGAACAGTTTCTTCCATCTACAGCTGGCCTCATCAACAAGGCTGGGACTCACCCCCCCCTCTCAAAAGGACACTACACATTATATTAGCATAAGCCCCAAGACAAACTGCATACTGTGAACCTTGAACATCCTCAGCTAATGTTTTGCACATCCATGCACTAAATTTATAGCTCTCCGTATTCATATTGTTGTACAGTTTGTTTTCTTTGAAATTTTATCTTATTTGTACTTATTTTGTATTTCAGATTGTAATGCACCAATTCACCAAAGAAAATTCCTTGTATGTGAAAACCTTCTTGGTAATAAATCTGATTCTGATTCTGATTCTCATGATACAGGACATGAGGGACAGCGGTCCCTGGCCAGATTTGAACCAGGGATATTGTATTCACAGTACATGGTACAGTATGCATATGAACCATTCAGTGACTGCAATACACACCACTAACATTACTGCAACTGTGAATACTAATACTATTACTGCAAGCTTTATTAGACAGTAGGTTGGAGGCAAACCTTGGGCGTTGCTGTTCACTGGAAATTTTAACGAACTACGCACCGATTGTGTTGTTGTGGAGACTGCCCTCATCCCCAGCCTCTATGATTTATTCAGCTGTCAGGACTCCCGGGGGGTCACATCTCCTGCATGGGTGTGCAATGTCTGGATGCACCCTGGCCACTCCTCTTAAGTGGCCCTGGCATATTAGCTAATGGACAGCATATGATCTAATATATGCCATTAATGGCCAGCAGGGAGGGTCACTGCCCAGTGGACACCATGGGACATGTGTAGCTGGTAGAGCAACACGCAAGCACAACCTCACTCACAGTCTTAGCTGAAGCTGCAACACTCACACGTCTTCAATGTGATTGCATGAATTACACAGCAACTTAAAGAGTAATTCTAGTTAATCTAATTTATAAAGGGTAATTTTATCTATACTTCCTTATCTTCATTGTTTTGTCCACATTTTACTCACCAATGTAACTCCTGAGGCTTGGGAACACAGCAACATTGCTTCAAAGATGTCCAATGGGTCAGAAAATCAGACAGGATGGAAGCAAAGCAACTGTTTATCCAGATGATCTAAACCACTTTATGGGGAGGTCAAACCGATGTGTTGCTAATAATCCCTTACTTAACAGGAAAAGGGTGTGCGTTTGTACAGTAAGTACAGTAAGTCAGCGATGAAGCAGATTGTGTGGGTGTGTGTGTGCAAACTGTGAGTTTGGGGAATCATTTTAGCATAGTCTTCATTTTCTCTCCAGATATGTTTTTCAAACCCGTTGAAACTCAATACATTTTGGACCTTAAATGGTGGTGGTGGGGAAGAAGTGAAAGACCATGCTGAAGATCTGAATGGATCAGATGTGGAGTAGGACTTGTGATCTCTGGGTGCTGGTTGTGATGAGACCTGGAGGTGGAGGAGGGTTGCATCGACCTGACTCTGAAATAACAACTGAAAGCAGTTTTAAAGTTTTGCAACATCCCGTGGGTTATAACTGTGTTTCCTGTTTTATTTTGAAGTTTTTCCTGCCTGTTCAGTTACTGCCCTCGTGTGATGTTGATTACCACACCTGTTTTCTAGTGTTCACCTGCCCCTGATTCCCTTCTACAGTATACATATACCTGTTCCTTTCCTTTGTCGAGTCGTTCTGTTTGCTACTGCGCCCACTGCTCATCCTGTGTTTAGTTTCCGTGGTCCTGTGGATGTTCCTAGTGCTTTTGTCCCCCTGTCTTGGACTTACCTGTTGCCTGTCTACCTGCATTACCTGCCTGTAAACTAATTTACTTAAAATAAATGGTCGAACTGCTCCTTTCTGCCTGCGCTGGCTGCAGTTGGATCCTTTTACGATGGTATGAACTATGCATCCCGTAAGAAGTTTGACAGCAATGATGACAGACTCAGAGAGGTCACGGCAAAATGAAATGAAAGAGTGAACATCCTCAGTCAGCTGAGTGTGTTGGAGAGAGAGTCTTGAAAGAATAAGACAATAAATGTGGAAATACATACAGTATGTGGTCATGAATGATGGGACCAGACAGAACTAAATTATTTTTGTGGGTCTTTTATTCCCTGACTGCACTAAATACAGCGTTAACTGTAATTTTGAGAGTTTGGGGTAATCACAGTGATAACGAAACAGTATTTATTTCCCCTGTTTCTGTACTTGGTTAACATTACAATAATTCTGGTTAAGGTTCTTGCCACTGTCTCCTAGTGCTGCTCATGGTAGGAAAAGTGCCCTGAGATAACTTTGATATGGCGCTATATAAATAAAACAGAACTAAAATAGAACTGAATTGAAAATATAAAGACAAATAAAAAAAAGTATGCCTTCATTTCTCCTTATTCTTTATCCTTTTGCTTTAATTCTTCCATTAACACACTTTTATGTAGTACAGTCTGTGCACTATGTACTTACAAGGGTAGTGTTGATTGCAACATTTCAAACCTTCTTCTTCTCGTTTTTAATGGTGTGATATAGTGAGAGGACGTGTCATAGCAGGGAGATACGTCCCCGCTAGGTGGATGCAGCAGGGACTACAAAGCATTATGGCGACAGGAAAAAAGGAATGAACAGAGAGACAATGAGAGAGAAGCTTAACAGCAAGGCAAGAGACAGAGAACAGTTTGACTGAATACCTATTTAGATTCGTTTTTCAAGAAGACACAAGTGTTTATGTTGATTTATTTTTTTCAAGAGAAGTTGAAGTATATTTTTGAAAGCTACGCTCAGTGTCATCATTACTCACACCCACACCTGCAAAATCTAACAATAGAAGATCCAAACCCTTGAATACCTCACAATGTCGGAACATTATTGCCAACATTTGACCTCTGTTGTCGCCCACCAAATCTATCGGCATGTTTGTTCACTTGACTTCAATAAAATGTTTTAAGAATGAATAAAAATTAACACGCTTTTAGTTTTAGTGGGGGTTCACCTTAAAAATCGCTGCCGTGGTTGCTCTTTTCATAGTTTGCTGGTTCCTCCCCCTTCTACTACGTAGTCAAGATGTAGAACATTGAGGGTGAGAAGTGTTCCACGCTCAATCTTCTGATCGTTTTTAGTACACCATCTGTGTACTCATAGTGTACTGCATTTTACTAAAGCTGTCGGTGTGAATGCACTTACAGTACGCACTCAGAATAGCAAGTGTGTAAGTACGGAAGTACGCAAACTGAGACGCAGTTCAGGACAGAACAGCTGTTCTGTTCATGGATGTGAAACGCCAGGTGCACTGTATGTGTGGTTTTACAATCCAGATGTGTGATCATGTAGATTTGATCTCTGTCCATCAAATGGATCCTCACATTGTATGCAGTGGATTTGGGGGGTCAAACACTCCAATCCCCTCCGGTGTGTGATCTCAGGTGCCAGGGTCAAATGTATGTAAACCCAAATAGTATGTTTCCACAGTGATGACATGGGTTTGTCAAGAGGCTAAGGTGCCTTAATCCCTTCAAAGGCTTCAGCTGGATCCAGACAGCCACTCCAAAGTGTTGGGAAGGAAAGGCCGAGCTGTGTTAGCTTCACTGGGATTTATTCGCTGGCTCAACAGACAGTGTGTGCAAATGATTTTTATGTGTGGAGCATTTGTGAGCACAGTGCCCCAAGCTAACGGATTAGCCCTTTACTGGCAGGCTCCAGCATGCTTCTCATGTTCAACGAAAGAGTTCTGCCTGTTCACAGGGTGTTACGGTTTCCCTCAGTCCACAGTCATCATCATGCCAGATAAAAATACTATTCAAAGTCACACTGATATTTGTAACGATGAAACCGGAAGCTAGTTTCTGAATGGTAACAAATTAATTGTTTAACTTTAAGATCACAATGGGTTCAAATTCTAAAACAGGCTCTGCAGACACTCATTTATCTTGAATATGGATAGTACATTCCAGGGCTCTCATTTGTGAACAGTGCGTACACTCAGATGTGTACGATCATTCCTACGCAGTGTGGAATTTCTGAACTTGTACTCTGGGAAATGTGTGTAGATATAAGTACAGCTCTGACCATGCTCACGTGCAGCACCCAGTGGTAGAATAGGGAAACTGCAAATAGAGAAAGCATTGTGAGTGTCACAGCATGCATTAAACATTCTCAACATCCACATATGTTAATATAATTACTCAGTTAGTCTAGGTAGAAACAGACATACAGCCTAATTGGTGTCAGCATCTATAAAATATATTTGTGACAGGTATTTGAAAATCTAACATGGCTCATTGAAGCATCACTGGAAGATTTAGCAAACCATGCGTTACAATCTATTTTATGAGAGCACAGAATGGCGTCTGAGTAGGTGCCACTTCCCAAAACTGATTTTGCTTGATATATGCCATGATTTGGGACCTATGTTGGAGTGAGAAACCAAACGCATGAAAGCCAGGTGCAGGAACCCCCAAGACCTGATGACCCCCATGCCTGATGCAGAGCCCCTACCACCGCCTAATTTATCTGCCATTCAGACAAGAACTGGGATCATACAAAGATTTTAGGTAAGTATGACCCATGAGCCAACCTTAGAAAAAGAAGAGAAAAGCATTTATTTTGCAGCATGGTGACAAAATGACTGATATCACAATATTAATTAACAGTCTAAGTTTTAATAACCAATTGGGTTGCACAGAAAGCAATTTGTTTTAGTGATTCATTTATTTCCATTAATACACTGGAATTGCTTGTCAGTTGGTCCTTTATTTCAGTTATTGATTTTGTAGAACCGCATCAGTCGAACTAACTTAATTAACTCGAATTAACTGCACTTGTTACCGTCTCCCATGCAGCATTTTTTTCTATTGTTAGTTACATCTGCACTAAGGGAACTGAACAACAGCGTTTGGTTGGATTCAACTTCAGCAACAAGCACGTCAATTTCTGTTGCCGAAAAGTTTATAATTTTTGCAAAAAACAATTTTCACATGATTTTAAAGGAATGTTTTGTTACCAGTGTGAGGTTAATTGGCGGTGTTTCTGAATGTAAATTACCCTGACTGTGCACGAGCATGGTGGTTTAGAACATGTGGGATTTATCAACACTGGTTACATACTGGTGTGCGTATGACCGTTGTACGCATGTTTGATAAATATTGGATATTTTTGTACTTATGCACATTCAAAATTTTCTTTGTAAGACAGAATTTAGAACCTTTTCAACGCAATGTTGATAAATGAGGGCCCAGGAACTCTTAATGAGGGATTGAAGCTATCCAAGCTTGCGGAGTAGCATGGATGTGACTTTGGCTCTCTATAATGGAATTAATAAAACATTGCTAGTCTTTTTTGCTGCCATTAAGAAACATCAAAAACCAACTCAATACTGAATCATTCTCAAATACTTCTCGTGACCGCTATGGTGTTGTATTAGAAGAACAGTATTAGAAGAACTTACTTATGAACCACATGGGATTTAGATTTTTTTCATCTTTGGTGTTTAGCAATAATATCTGTGGTGTTTCAGCACTGCACTACCCAGAATTCACTTGCCAATCCTCAGCATCACTTCTGGAGCACAAAGACCTTGTTTCAAAGGGTTTCAAACAGCAAACTTACTGGGCTGACTCACCAATTCATTTTATCAATAAATAATAAAGTAGAAAATGGACATTGACAGGCGTTATTCACACATGCACTTCAGGTCACATTCCAGATTACTCAGAGAACCCAGTTTATGCAGGTAACCAGAGAATGTGTTTAAATTTTTTATATATGCAGCAGATCAGATATCAGATTTGTCCTCTACCCCTAACTCTATTTTAAAGCATTTCTTAATTTTTAACTATTAGTGAAAATGCTGCTTCCTGACACGTATTTTTTTGTTTAGTTTGCAATTTAGTTTCTTATTTGTGAGTGTGTGTCAGAGCAGAACACAGCACATCTTCTTCACAGCACCTAAGTGTCTGAATTTAACAAATAGTCAAATGTTTTGACTTTTTTAGACTTCTATTAGCTACTTGTTCAGTTCAGGTTTAGTTGGACTTTGTATGGAATTATTTTAAATACAAGAATGGATCACATATAATTATCTTTTCTTTCATCCAGTCGCTCTCTTACTTTCCCAGTCTGCAGTCTGTTGTTATAGACGCATGTAAAAAGGTGAAGAAACTCAGGGCCACAAGGAATAAACGTTCTACAAGAGAAATCTAGCTGGGAAAATTTGGTTTCTCTGGTTTCAGAAACCAGGTTTTACATTTAAGAAATCAGCTTACTGGACAAAGCTGACTATAACCCTTTATCTAAGTGTACAGTAAACGCACACTTAAACAGAACAGCGCCATCATTAATATTATTAGTAACAACTGTGCTTTTCATACTGTGACTAATCAAAATGTCTGCAGGGAAAACGCTTTGTATGAAAATGCTGTGTATTTTTATTTTGAATCAGTGTAACTGTGTAAAATAAATACTGCACCTACCTTACCTTTTGTGGTTTAAAACCCCATTTAAAGGGTCACTTTCCAAAGTGTGATTAAATAACCCCTATGACATCACTATGAGGTCAGTTTGGACTACACATTTATAACAGAAAGCCTGTGTTACAAAGTCGGGGTGCTGTGTTTGAAAGACACGGGCATTTACTAATGAAAGATGCTCATCCGGTTGCATTATGGGAAATGTAGGATCCAGTGTATTTGCAGTTTAAATCACACAAGGGACTAACAGTCGGGATCTCTTTTGGTTTCTCAGCTTTATGGAATAATACATCAGTGGAGTGTCCCTTTAAAACACATGGTTTGACATGTAGAAATGCTCAGTTCTTCCAAAACCAAAAGCAGTGCACAAAACTGACCAAGCTTAACGTAAATATGCTGCTGGATCCCTTTTGAAAACATGAAAACATTTATTTTGAAAATATACAGCTTTATTGAACAGATGAATTGAAACACGAGTATGTGTGTGTCATCTGATGTAGACGTGGTTCTGTCTGAAGTCCAGTGAGTGCAGGGCGGTGGCCAGAGCTGCATACAGGTGAGAGCTGGTGAACCTCAGACAGTACACCGGGCTGCTCACCGGGTCTGAGCTCAGCTGGAAGAACTGCACAACAAACAAAACATGCAATCACATTACAACGGCATTAAGTTATTGATTAACATCTGGAATTCATACCTAATTCACACGATATCTACCGCAGTCATGTACACTGCTCAGAAAATTAAAGGAACACCTTTTAAGCAGAGTATAGCATCAAGTCAATTAAACTTCTGGGATATTGATCTGGTCAGTTAAGTAGCAGAGGGGGATGTTAATCAGTTTCAGCTGCTTAGAGCTGCACTAGAGGGGCAACAATGACACGACCCCCAAAACAGCAATGGTTTTACAGGTGAAGGCCACTGACATCTTTTCCACTCCTCATCTTTTCTGACTGATTTCACAAGTTTTGCATTTGGCTAGAGTCAGTGTCACTACTGCTAGCATACCTGAGGTGATACCTGGTCCCTACAGACGTTGCACAGGCAGTCCAACTCCTCCAGGATGGCACATCAATACGCACCATTGCCAGAAGGTTTGCTGTGTCTCCCAGCACAGTCTCAAGAGCATGGAGGAGATTCCATGAGACGGGCAGTTACTCTAGGAGAGCTGGACAGGGCCGTAGAAGGTCCTTAACCCAGAAGCAGGACCAGTATCTGCTCCTTTGTGCAAGGAGGAACAGGATGAACACTGCCAGAGCCCTACAAAATGACCTCCAGCAGGCCACTGGGGTGAATGTCTCTGACCAAACAATCTGAAACAGACTTCATGAGGGAGGCCTGAGGGTCCGACGTCCTCTGGTGGGCCCTGTGCTCACTGCCTGGCACCGTGGAGCTCTATTGACATTTGCCATAGAACACCAGAATTGGCAGGTCTGCCACTGGAGCCCTGTGCTTTTCACAGATGAGAGCAGGTTCACCCTGAGCACATGTGACAGACGTGAAAGGGTCTGGAGAAGCCGTGGAGAATGTTATGCTGCCTGTTACATCGTTCAGCATGACCGGTTTGGTGGTGGGTCAATGATGGTCTGGGGAGGCATATCCATGGAGAGACCTCTACAGGCTAGACAACGGCACCCTGACTGCCATTAGGTATCGGGGTGAAATCCTTGGACCCATTTTCAGACCCTACGCTGGTGCACTGGGTCCTGGGTTCCTCCTGGTGAACGACAATGCCCGGCCTCATGTGGCGAGAGTATGCAGGCAGTTCCTGGAGGATGAAGGAATTGATACCATTGACCATTGACTTTCGGTCCATCCGACGCTGCCAGGTTGCACCTCAGACTGTCCAGGAGCTCGGTGATGCCCTAGTCCAGATCTGGGAGATACCCCAGGACACCATCCGTCGCCTCATTAGGAGCCCCGACGTTGTCAGGCATGCATTCAAGCACGTGGGGGCTTTACAAACTACTGAGGACCATTTTGAGTTGCCTTAGACCCCACTGATTAATACAAAGCATGTTTAGGACTTTTTCTTTGTCTCCTACATGCCAATGAAGATGTGGCACACTGGTAAACAGAAAAAGAAAATATATTTTATTATTATGAATGTATTTTTATTATTTAATTTAGTTTATTTAAAACATTTTCATATATGGCAAAATTATTGATCAAATTCATAAATCAAATTAGAAATGAGAAATCATTGTGGTTTCTGGCATGATCAGAGTATGTCAATATTTTCATCGATGGACCCACTGAAGATTTACAACAGACAGTGTGAAAAAACATATCTGACCCTATTTTACCCCTGCAAACTCCTGTAGTGCCTCATCATATTTCATTGACCCTGTCCTGTATGAGCTCCATCAGTGGACATAGAGAGTGGTGGTGATGTGGAAAAAGTAATATGAGTGATCAAAAAAAAGCCACAGTCCATGGCCACACCAATATTCTTTCCGAGGTGGCAGGGAGTGTGGCCATCCTGCACTAGCCTTGGCATTTCACCGATAACAATAATCCTCACCAACAGACCATGAGATGATATCTAGCGGAACATCGGAAACACAGGGGTGGTGCAAAACAGACGTTGGATGATACGTGTGTGTGTCTGTGGTGGATGGAGTAATGTTAAATCTTTAGATGATCAGTTCTACACAAACTGATACTTTTGAGTTAGTTGATGACATACTGTATGTAGTCAACGTCATTTAAATAGCATCAATTTACAACTGCAGTGCAGTGCACCCAAGTGGATGCACTGTACAGAAATAAGTAGTCACAGACAATGACAGTACCATCTGCATCGATTAATTTGAGTAATTATCAAATCCTAACACAAGCTGCTCTCCCTCTCTTCCCTCCTGTTCTGTGATGAAAGGCATGCTGTAGAGGCAGCCACCATTCACCTCATTCACTCTAAACTAACCTTAAAAACTCTCAAAATCTGTTGAAGTGGCACATGGCACAAACAAATGCCACAAACTGTGTGTGAGTGAATTGCGACGCCTGTCTTTAGTCGTACATCTGGGAAGAGGATCAGCCTTCTGACTGGAAACGAGGTAGGCTACTGGAGACCAGGGTTCCAGTATGTTTGAAGGCAATGTAAGAAATAACACTATATCTGTATTCAGCAGATGATTACTTAAAAACATAATTTTAGATCATAAAATAAATTTCTCCCAAGTTTTTCCAAAATGTTATTTTATATGTAGATATTGTAAACCACATTTAAGCCATTGGACAATAAAACCCTACAGAATCAAACAAACCATACACACCAAATGGCTGAAACGAATTCAAAACTATGTATGTACAAGGACAGAACATGTGCGTTTGGTATTCCCACAGAAAAGGATGTTGCATCCAAGCTGGATTACACAGATCTTATTTCTGAGCTTAATGACAAGACTACAAGGACAGTGATTTTCACATAATTAATTCTCATTTGTTTGAGATGCAATTTTCTACTATGTCTTAGAGCGCCATCACACAAAATATGCCAACATGACATCCGACATGTCATAAATGATTTAGGGTTGTTAATTAATATTCACTCTAATATCAAGTCATTAGCTTAGACAATGTACACAAGGTAGCTGGACAACTATGCAGAACATGATTTATGTCCATCGCCAACATTCAGTGCAAATACAGGTGGAAAGTTAAAGGGTGTGGAAGTTCAGGTGTCCAGCATTCTTTACCTAAACCTTAACCATGTGTTTTAGTTACCTAATCTTAACCATACAGTAACAGTAAAATAATAGCCATGGATGGATTTTGAAGAACTATTCTCGCATTCTTGTGTTTTGCAAAATCATCCAGCATCAACATTCTGACTAGCAATAGATTGGCATAATGCTATAGTCATACATAATGCTATTTAAGTTGTGTATAGTGCGGCTTTGGCTGTGTACAATGCTACTGTATTATTGTTACTGCTCATGTTATTGGTGTTGCCACTGTTATTTTTGTTAATGTTAACATCAGTACCATTGCTTTACATCTGTATGTGGAATTGTACTGTGTTACCTTGTACATCAAGTTTGCACAGTGCCTCACACCCACTCTGCATGTGGCTCAGTGTGGAAACTGATACTGTATGAAATTCTCATAACATTTAAAAACCATTCACAGTAAGTGTAGCAAGTGAGTATTGATAATCTATACACTAAGCACTATCATATCATGCTATAGAACAGTGGCTATCAGATACATTGTTAGAAGTCCCCTACTGTTTCAGGTTCAGGCAATACAGCACTTTCACAACGGTTTGATCTAGTATGGTTTGTTCTTAATATTTTTTGGGACTTTCAGCTAGGCTGATGCTTAAACAACTGAGGTGAAAACAGACTATTTTCTTTTCAGGAACCAGCTGGCGGGGTGAGTTACTTGATGTGTGGGGCAGAAGTGGGTTTAATAGGTATATCAGTGAGTTGACACCTGGTTTCCAGAAGAGTTTTAATTAACCAGGCCATTGGTCAGTGAGAGTTAGGGAGCAGGTTTTCATTATGAGGGGGCAGCGGGCTGGAGACGGTGTGCTATTTCAGCCAGCAAATTGGAGAATTAATGATGTGGATAACCTGTCTGTTCCTCTCAGATCTGAGAGACGCTCAGAGGCCTGGATCAGACATTCAAGGCCACCATGCATGTATGCTGATACACTGGATTTCTTATTTCATTGTGTGCAACAGTTACAGTTCTAGACTGAAAATGAGGATTTATCTACGCCTCACTTATTTACAGGGCCTAAGGAACAAGATATGACTGGGCTGAGATTGGGTTTTAAGGATTCAAATCAGATTTAGGGTTAGAGGTAATGTCAGTATTTTAGGAATGAACGTACACTAAGACCTGATCAAAAACTGCCCAACACTGTATAAATTCTGTCCATATTGGACAACTCTGCAGTGCAAAATTTACATTCTGTGCCAAT
The DNA here is from genome assembly GCA_036024995.1 of Gadopsis bispinosus. Classification (NCBI taxonomy): domain Eukaryota; kingdom Metazoa; phylum Chordata; class Actinopteri; order Centrarchiformes; family Percichthyidae; genus Gadopsis; species Gadopsis bispinosus. The sequence continues at coordinate 18,836 of JAVQJV010104787.1, forward strand.
GCAGGAAGTAGTGTGTCTTTTGTGTAACAAAGAGGAAAGTACAGGTGTGGAGATCTGGGTGGTAGATGAGTCTGATGATAGAGTTGCTAAAAATAAACAGCTCAAATTTTCTGATCCTATCTTCAGAATCACAATGTTTTCAATATACTTATAAAACACAAAGAATGTTGGCAAAAAAACTCTAAACAATATTGTAAATGTATCTACTGAAGAACACAATGCTTGAAACACTTCCAGTGGATATTTTAACTGCAACAGAGATGTGAACTGTGGGCAACCAGAACAGATGCATCCAGTGAACTTTTGGGGAAAAGTGAATTTTGGTGGCAGACCCTTGACAGTCCTTAATTGCAGCCATAACACAGAAAATCAAATTCAGTGGCTGTGCCTCACACCGTTGACATGTGGCAAAGAAGAGGTTTGTTAGGGTCCAGGGGACAACGTAGGTACTTGGAGCAAAAACAGGCAGCTGAACAAAGACAGCGTCCTGCTATGTGGAAAGCACAAGACATAACATTAACTACTGTACTTTGTTTTTATTAATCCTGAATCGGTTTGCAGAGCAGTCAATTATCTAGTGGGATGGGAAACACCCGGACCTGTGATGTTTCCGAACTGCAGCCAGAAGGACGATCACCTGCCTCTCTGCTGGACTAGCAGGTGGTGAAGGCAGGATATTGTTACTGCGCTGCATCTGTCTGCCTGCATGTCATCAAAGCTGGGTGTAAACAGAGCTGACAAATCAAAGGCACTTCTAAATCACCACTGCAAAGAGTTTGGTTCTGCTCTCTCAAGCCCATTTCAGTCAGTTCCTCATTGATATTTATTTTTGTGATCAAATGGTTATTGTCCTTTAGGCACAAGGTACACAAAGTAGATTGCGAAATACAATGACCAAACCAACAAAAACACATTGAAAAATAAATAGATAAACTAAATGGCAGCTGAGGTTTAAGCACATAGGTCTATAAATTATCAAGTGAGGTTATGATATCCATCCATGCCCTTATTGTCTTAGGGTGTGCTCTATTCCTCCTAGCTGTGAAATATATTAAAGGCCAGAATCCAGTATTTTTAATAATGTCTATAAGGCATAGCACAGGCCCCATCAAAGACCTCAAATATAATCAATTGTTGTGCTAAATAAGTATATAAATATAAATATTTAGAAGTGATAGATTTGACCATATTGTATTCCAGTCTGGTTGGCAACCGTAAGTCACAAGCTCTCTATCCCTGGGCCCACATTCATAAAGCTTCCTAGTACAAAGAGTTGCTCCTAGGGAAGAAATTCTAAGAATTTCAATTCAATTCAATTTTATTTTATTTATATAGCGCTATATCATAACAGTTATCTCATAGCACTTATTAATATAGAGCAAATCTAAACCAACTCCATATTTATAGACCCAACATTCCACCATGAGCAGCACTAGGCGACAGTGGCAAGGAAACATTGCCTTTTAACAGGCAGAAACCTCAAGCAGAACCAGGCTCTGGGTGGGCGGTCATCTGCCTCGACCCGTTGGGTAAGAAGATTCTTAGAATAATGAAGTTTTCTAATAATTTCCCCTTATATGTAAACTTAGATCCTAGTAAAGATAAAAGTTATTCACAAAGCATCTTAGCCTTAAGAGAGCTCCTAAAGTAAAAACTGTTAAGAGTAAGGAGGAAGACTTAAGAGGTTTAAGAGTGTCTTAATCAGAGGAGAAAATGACAGAAACACAAAGCTGCAGGAGAAATGTTCTCCAAACGCTGAATGACAGTGGGTTAATGAAACGCTACAGATTAGATGGTGCAGGGCTAATGTTTGTGGGCGATCTCGTCACCCAACACAATAATGAAAGAAATGAAAGTGGTCACAACACCAAGATATTTGGCAACTGAAAAATGCAACAGTGCAGCAGTAATGACTTATATAGGAATCACAGGAATTGATAAAAGCTGAGCCAATTGTCACACCGTAATATCACATTTAAGTACTAAAATGACCAGCGTGGAAAATAAATAGACAAACTATCAGCATGTGAACAGGCTACTGCACATGTAGGCTACTTTTAAAACATGGCTTACAATTTATTCACTACATAATGTCCCCCTCCCTCTTGTGTCTGCTGCTGTCTCTCTCTCTGTGTGTGTGTGTGTGTGTGTGTGTGTGTGTGTGTGTGTGTCTATCTGGAAGGGATGGCTGTCATCTACACATCCCCTGCGCAAGTGCAATCAGTCAGCACACCTGTAGTTCATCAACTTACCATCCTGCAGTATTTCTACCCTGGATTTCCGCCCACTCATTCCCAGATCATTGCTCCACTTTCTGCGGTAGCAAGCGCTCCGGGCCTCAGTGAGATGCTCTAGTCTATGAACGCTATTTATAATCATTTGTGCTCAGCTCTAATCCTGTCCTCCTGTACTTCAGGTTCATGCCATCTCCCCGGCTACCCTGCACCTTCACCGATTTCTGCCTGCCTGTCTTCATACCCCAGCCTGCCACGTCCTTCAACCCATCAGCCTTCACCTCGCCCTCCATCTGATCTTCCCCCACTCACCAGCTCCACATTTTCCCCTTCCCTAGTTAAAATAAACCAGTTTAACTTTCATCTACTCCTGTGTTCGTGTACTGTACTTGGGTCCCACTTGTCAGCATGTCACACAAAGTTGCATTCATAATTACACCATGTCTTAATAGAGATTCTATGATTAGGCCTATTGATTCCATTGCCCATGCACAGAGTGCATTTTTCTTTCATTTTTTTGGATCAACCAGTAACACCTTTTTAAAAGATTGTCTTTCTCAGAGTTCTTTGAGAATTTTCCTAAATCACTCCTAAAGCTAGGACTCCATGCTAGAATATTTTAGGCTGAGTTAGGATTCTCAGAATGTTTGTGAATCCGTCCACGGGTCTTCATCACCGGCAAAAATGAGTGCTTACCCCAAATAAATGATTATAAAATCTTGAACCTTTCAAATGGATTTAAAAATTCTAAATAAAGGATGATTAGTCAAAAGACTGCCATGGCACACCATATGCACTGAGTGTTTGAGGTTTCTGCCTGTTAAAAGGGAGTTTTTCCTTGCCACTGTCTCCTAGTGCTGCTCACAGTGGGAATTGTTGGGTCTCTGTAAATAAAGGGTCGGTCTAGACCTGCTCTATATGAAAAAGTGCTATGAGATGGGCACTAAATAAATAAAGCTGAATTGAACTGAATACAAGAATAAGAGGATCCTGGAATATTAGCCGTGAAACGACAAACCGCAATCCCCAAAAATATCTTTCAGTGTGTTAATGCCCTGGTTGGACCAAGAAACATTTGAAAATGGCTTATTTCCTGAATAAATATGATTATTCCAAATTAGGTAAAGAGGAGGGGGGGGGGGCTAAATATCTTAACAGCATTCCAGACTGTAAGGCAATTCCTGACTTCCAAATCTAGGTTGGAGGTTCCTATGTCCTATAGTCACCATATGCCAGATGAAGCCCGTATTAAGTTACCCTGCAGGCTTCAGGTTGTCATCATGCTATTTTAGAATCATGATGAAACCATTTCCGAAAAGCCCTTAACTGAAAGGCCCACAAATAAAACTTCAAATCAGGTAGAGACAGACCACCCTCTAGTTAAGGCCATTGTAAAGTGGTCAAACTAATCCTTAGCTTAGGTTACTGTGGATAAGTGACTGGTCATCCTCAGACAGGTACAGCATGATATCATCAGCATACAATGAAATACAGCATCTATGGTTGTCTATTGTGATGAATTTAAATTTAAAGTGCTTAATCTCACAGCTTGTGCCAGTGGTGAACAGTGGGGGGGGGGTACTTCCCCTCTGTAGCCTAAAAGGGCCTGTTAGTACTGCTGCTGTTTTAGTATATAAAGTTTTACCATTATAATAAAGTTTCCCCCAAATCCAAGTTGTTCAAAATCCTTTTACTGCAAAAACAAAGAACTGCACGACTCTGGCATTGTGTCAGCCATATCTATGATGTGAAGTAAATAGCACATGCTGTTAGCCTCGAGACGTCCCTTCATAAAACCAGTCTGATCTTTTTTTATACCCTCCATTCGCATAGCTAAAACTTTAGCAAAGTTTTTTCTCCACAGATCAAGGACCAGATAACCTCAGTGCATTTATTTAAAAAACATTTGCAACTGAGCTTCCACCTGTGTGGCAACCTCATTTTCAAAGTTCAAATGGAGGTTAATCCTCATCTGATTCAGTGGTACCATTAATTTCTTACAGAGTACAGATAGTAAAGTTAACCAGACATGCTCATCCTCCAGTTACTGACTCAGGAGCCGCCAAGGATTGTGTGAGCTCATCTCTACTCTTCACACTTTATACAGACAATTGTAAAACTGATATTCCAAATACACTTATCTTTACATTGTCAGATGATACTACACTGTAGATGATCCTAGTATTTTTCAGTCTTGTACAGATAAATTGGTGGAGTGGCATGAAAAGAATGAACCTTTTTAATCAAAAGAAGACACAAGAAATCATTGTTGGTGTTCCAGTGAACTCTTCTTCTCCACCTGTTTCTGTCCAGAACACACAGATTGAAGCTTTCCCCTATAAATATTTAAGTATCTATATGGACATTGTATTATCATGGAGTGCACATATAGATTATCGCTCTGTCAAACTGCAACAAGGCATTTACTTTCTTTGGAGCCAACAATCAAATCCTGTTTTCCGGTCTATAACACAGAGTGCTATGCAGTATGAAATCAGTACAGTTAAAGCTCGACTGGCTAGACTGCTACGTATCTCCTCTAAGAATGTGGATAAACGCTTGAGTCAAGTTTTCAAACTGCGTATACTAACAGGATGTTGTCTCTGGCTGGTAATGTTACATCAGACCCCTCATATTTTATTTGAAGATTATCAACTTTTGCCATCAAACAGAAGGTTTAGTGTGACTACACAGGCTCAACTCAACAGGTTAAACTCTTTTGTTCTTTAGTCTGTCAAACTGTTTAGTCAGAGTTTGGGTTCTAAATAGGCCTCAGTGGATTTATGGACTGTAAGGGCCGGTCTCATCCTTAACAGCCATGTATGATTTAGACTCGTAGTCAGCTTGCATCTACATAATATATCTGCCTTCTGTGATGTAAAATGAACTTGGCTTTTGCTAAAGTCAGAGAATTATATCCTGCCCTCATTTTTGTGACCTGATCAGCTTTAGTTTCTGAAAAAGCTGAAACTAGTTTTTCCTCAGACTTTAATAAGTCTTCCCATATCAGAATCTGTTATCTAGTGCTGTTTGTCAAGGAGGATGAAAAACAAAACGTTATCTCTAAGAAAACTTAAAATCCTTCCCCCATGACCTGTGGGGTATATAGAGAATTGTCATTGAGGTTAATGAATTATTCTGCTTTCAATTTAAGTTGTACTAAACCTTTTGATTGCATAAAAGTAATGAATTGAAGCGCCATGTACATGCAACTGGAGAATGGTCAGAAATCAGCCTGGGAATATCTGGTGCAGACATAAATTGCTGTGTAAAAAGATGATTACACAAGAAGTGATAAATAAAAATGTATAACTTCTTAGAGATGGGTTGAAAACAGACATATCAAATCCAAATGTTTTATGAAATCACAAATTGATTTGGAAGACTGCAATGTTGAGACCCAATAGGATATCCTATCAGAGTATTGAAAAATAGAATTTAAAGACCAAATGATGGAGACCAAAATGGGACAGTTACCGAAACTGAGATGTGTCTGTGTTATTGAAGGAAAAAAAAGCAGGGTCAGCGTTATTTAGAGAATATACTGTGACAATTAAGATCCTTTTAGTTTAACCAGAAACAGAAGTCTCGCTCTGAAATCTAGCAAGAGGTTGAGTTATTGCAGGAAG
>JAVQJV010104789.1:0-19745 GCA_036024995.1 Gadopsis bispinosus
ACACACACAATCCTGAGGTCCAGTTTGTGTTTCTATCTTAATCTCATATTTCCAGTTGACCGTTGGTCCCAGTTGCCGGTTTTGTTCAGGTTCTTGTAACAAGACGTACTTTGGCAAACAGGTTTCTGGAGAAGAAGAGTGGAATTCATCTTTAATGGATTTCACATGGTGGTCCAGGTTCAGCTGGTTCGCCCTCTGCGTTGCTGTTTCCTGTCCCGTAAATAAATAAATACAGTAACGTACCTGTTGAGGGATGGACAGGCGTGTTTGCAGGTGTTGAATCACGTGTTGTTGTTGTGTTTAACAGCAGGAGCAGTTCGGCCTGTATGCTCTGTACAGCAAGAACAAACCAAAGTCTGACGCCCTGCTGGCAAACCACGGGAACTCCTTCTTCAGGGTGAGAACTACTCCGCCTGTGACCTTTGACATCTGAGTGTGAGCTGTTTCCCACATTCCACACATTTTTTAGACAATAAAATTAATTGCCAGTGATCTTCCTCCTCCTGCAGAGGAAGCAGGTGGAGTTGGGAGATAAGATGGACCTGTCCTCCTACCTGTTGAAACCTGTCCAGAGGATGAGTAAATACGCTCTGCTGCTCACTGATCTGATGAAGGAGGTGGGCGTGGCTCAGGAGGCGGAGCTTGTCGCACTGCAGGCTGCCAACAACATGGTCAAGTTCCAGCTTCGCCACGGCAACGACCTGCTGGCAATGGACGCCATTCGAGACTGTGATGTAAGTTTGTTAGTCCAGAGGTCATCTTCTTATCTCAGAAGACATCCACGTAGAACCCAGAGAACACAGACGCTGCAGGAGCTGCCTGAGGATCCTGCTGGTTTTAACGTTCCTTCAGCATCACAGTGACCCAGTGATGGTTGTCTGAACATCCATGATGCTCTGCAGACAGGAAGTGCTGACAGCTGTTCACTCACTGCTGATAACACAGGCTGAAAAAGTAGTTCCTCTGGAAACCTCCGGGTTAGTCAGTGGACAGAAAATAATGTACTTAATTTGATCATTGTTAGTCATTTATTGGTCAAAAATGTAATTAATTCTCTGGCTGCAGGTTCTCTAATGTCTCTGAACATGTTTGGTTTTATGAGCTCAGGCTTTAGGAAACTGTCATAGACCAGATGATTAAATAATCACCATGATAATAAAGGAGGTTTATTAGTTGCTAAAGTAAATGTTGATGTAACTGTAACAGGAAATGTTTTTTCTTCTCGCAGTAACAAAGTTTAAACAGCAAGTGTACAGAGTTTATAACCTGGCGTCAGGTGTGGAGCCCCTCAGGCCGTTTGATTAGAAAGAAACCTACTTTTCCATCTATATGTGATGAAAGCAAACTCTCTCCAGGTGAACCTGAAGGAGCAGGGTCACCTGATCCGCCAGGACGAGTTCACGGTCTGGACCGGGAGGAGGAAATGTCAGCGTCACATCTTCCTGTTTGAAGAGCTCGTTCTCTTCAGTAAACCCAAGAAGATGGAGGGAGGGCTGGACGTCTTCATCTACAAACACTCCTTCAAGGTAACAACAACCCCCCCACAAAGGGGTGAAACCCAGGTCTGGGTTCCAAACCATCAGATTTAGGAGTCAGAATCAGAGGTTACACTCTGTTGTTTAACACTTAGACTGGAGACATCAAACCTGAAGGTCAGACTGAGCCCCTCTTTGTCCTTCAGACAGCTGATGTGGGTCTGACGGAGTCGACGGGAAACAACGGGCTGCGGTTTGAGATCTGGTTCAGAAGGAGGACGTCCAAGAATCAGACCTTCATCCTTCAGGCTGCCACATTGGACATCAAACACACCTGGACCACCGACATCGCCCGAATCCTGTGGAACCAGGCCACCAGGAACAAAGGTACAGACGGGAGCTGGACAGGGACCAGAGCTGCTCCCTGTCTTCACCTGAGACCACGTCTTCATCCTCTGTCTGTGTTTCAGAGATGCGTCTGAAGGAGATGGTGTCCATGGGAGTCGGGAACAAACCGTTTCTGGACATCCAGCCGAGTGATGCAGCCATCAGTGACCGAGCTGTTCACTACATCATGAAGAGCAGAGGTAGCACACGTTTCAAACTTAAAGCCAGATTTCGGCGTGTTGGTGGCACCAATCTTAAAGTGCTAATGGCAGCCTGTCCAACAACTACCATGAGTCATTATCGACGATCAGAACAGGCACGGAATCATTTTCTATTGATTGATTTACATAAATGTGTGTTCAGGCGCCAGAACGCGGGCGTCCATTGCGGTCTCTGTCTTCGATCACTCTAACCCTTTTAAACGAGGAGCGGTGACCTCTGACCCCTCAGCATCAGGGCCTTCTTCATCCAGCCTGCTGGGGCCGCTCAACCTGCACATGTACAGGTATGACACGGTCCGGTCCGGTCCAGTCCAGTCCAGTCCAGTGCTTCCACTGTATAACCTGTGCTCTCCTCCTCCAGTCAAACCTTGTCCTCCTCTCCTGCTGCTGAAAGCTCCTTCAATGCTTCTTGTACTGAGGAAGACGGGCAGGAGCACGAGACCAGCAGCCAGCCCTCCATGAGTATGTAAAAGCCGCATGTGTTATTAGATCTCAGCTGTCACAGGTCGTTGGGTTCATGTGAAGTGGGACTGATTTTGCTTGATCATGAACATCTGGCCAGGTGAGACTGTTGGACTCACACCAGCTCACAACAACAAACCAAAGCAGAAGCACTGATTGGAAGTAAAGTGTCACCGTCACTTTTCTTGAAGGCATTTGTTAGAACATGAAGAACAAACATTTGAAAGATATTTATTCCCCAAATCTATCAAATCAGAGTAAAGAGTGGAGTTTAGTTCTGATGTGATTATTTGTCGACAGTGAGTCTAACAGCAGATTCTTTCCTCTCAGCCACAGACAGTTCAGGGTCATCGTCTCGCTGTCTCTCCGGCTCCACCGGCTCCGACAGCGGCTGCGTCTCCTCCCACCTCCAGGAGGCGCTGCCCGAGGATCCGAGCCCCCCCGGCCAGCCCTCCTTCCCCAACAAACGGCACCTCAATGGCCAGTACATTTCACCTGTGAGTACTGACCTTGAGTCTTGGTAACGTTTGTACACATTTATAATGAATCAAGTTACCAAACACCAGTTGACACGCAGTGAATCTGCTGCGTTTCGGGTCTGAGGCCCAGGAAGCTTCAGTCGGGTAAAAGTCAGGAGAGACATCGCTGCTTCTAAATCAGTGTTTCATGATGATTTTTCCAAACAAAACCAAATGAATGAACAGCACATTCACATCTGGAAGGTGAAACGGGAAGGAACGTGCAGCATCAGTGTCCCGTTTGAGTTGAAATATTAAACGTGTCAGCTGTTCATTCATCGATTAGTTGATTGGCAGATTACTATTTTTGATTATTGAAGTATCGTTTTAGTCAAGTGGCTGGAAAACGTCACCCCGAGCTGCTGGACAGCTTCACTGCACATCGATTACTGACAAAACTGTTGTCGCACGTTACCTGAGTGTCGTCACTGTGCTGCCAGAAGACTCCAGCTGCTGCCAGATGTTCTCATGTGTTCTCATGGGTTCAGATATGACCTCTGTCTGTCCTCAGAAAGCAGCTCCAGTCTTCAGCCCGGCCACCATCCTGTGAGCGACCTGATGGACTGTAAGTAACTCCAGCTCTGTGTCCAGGCTTCACCTTCACTGATCATTAACCGTTTCTGTTTTACTAAAACAAGAAAAAACTCTATACTGCATTGGAATCTTTATAAGTTAAAAGAAGGAACAAATGATCAGAGTTGAACAATGTGAATACATTTGTGTTGCTGAAGCACAGAAAGGAAACGGTCAGGAGAGTTTGATATGTTCATTTATACATCACACACATTATACATGTCATTAAAGACACGTCTGTCTCTCTCTGCAGGCCCGCGTGGAGTTTTGGGACACTTTAAACAGCTGTTACACTGAAACAACACTTTAGATTTTGTATGAAAGCAGCTAAGTTTGAATATAGTTGTATTTATGTTGTTTGAAGGTTGTTGTGAAGTAGTTTGTTCTGTAAATACGGGCTGTTAGAGTCTATAACGGTCTCCTCTCACTCTGTAGTTGGACTCCTTGTTGTTCTGGTCCAGCATCAGTCTGTGAGGGGGACAGGGTTGTGTCTGAGCTGGTCCAGGGTCAGCTGGACTAACTGTACATGTGTGTAAATAAAGCCACAGCTGAGCGTCTGCCATCACTTTTCTTACTTGAAAAATAAACATGAGTTTGTTCCAAACGGACCCATCGCTGCAGTCTGAGGTTCATCTGTTTCAGGATACAGGGCTCATCGTGTTTGTGTCGTGTTAGCTCTGATGCTAACTGCTGCTAAAACCACCATGTCTCACTTTTACGTTTCTGTTTCTACACCTGCTCAGTAAACAACAACTCTTTGCATGGAGCTAGGCTAGCTGTTTCCCCCTGCTTCCAGTCTTTGTGCTAAGCTAGGCTAACCCGGACCTGCACAGCTAACCGCTCTCTGTGCACAGGGATGGAACTGACATCCATCCTAAACATGTGAGCTTGGAGAAGATCCCTGTGGGAGGTTTCCTGCAGCTTCGCTGAAGTCTCGTCTTCGCTTCAGTTGGTAGTTTTCCTTCAGCGTCGACAACAGCCTCCTCTTCATCGTCTCCTGAAACACACACCGAGTTCACTTTCTCTTAGTCTCAGCCCGACGACCGCCCAGCCAGAGCCTGGTTCTGGTTCTGGTTCTGGTTGTGCTCGAGGTTTTTACTCAAACACATGCCTATAGATGGTAAAAGCAGAGAACTGATAACTTTGCAGTGGTCTCTTAATTTTTTCCAGAGCTGCATATAAAGAGTCGGTCTTGACCACGAGAAACAGTTAATGGATCAAATAAACAGGAACGTCTCTTTTTGTCTAATTAAACAAATAATGGACAAATCAAATGACATAAAAATGTGATATTACCATAAATAGTCCCGCTAATGATCCGTAACAGAGATATTAAAGAACACTGGGATAGAAACAGTATGATCGTCCTTTTCACATTTCACTTAATGTACTTATTCAGTTTATGAAGTTGACAAATGTATTTGAACTATAAATGTTACCTATGAACATCTGTTCCAGATGTATCTCCGCCATCAGAATTTAGACAGTAGTCATAAAAACAGGAGTAAAATGGGACCTCATCCCCTTTACACATCATCTAGTCATCAGAGCTGGAGATGAGACGCAGATCGAACAGTGAAGCAGCAGATGATTCAACAAGCGGCGTGTCATCAGTGAAGACGCAGGACGTGAAAGTACCAGTTTCACCTCGGCGACTGACTGTGAGGACGACTGTATTCTACCTGGACTGTGAGGTCCAGTTTCAAACACTAGCTCACAGTCTTTACTGAGAACCTCGCATCCTCTGAAAGCAGCTCCTCATCAACACCTTCTGACCTTCTGACGACCTTCTTCCTGTGAACAGAAACGTGCAGCCGAGTGTCACTGACCAGTTGCTGTTCAGTTCTCTCCAGTTTCCTCCTCAGCAGTGACGTCAGTCTGAAGCTGAGGTCCTCCTCGCCCTGTGTGGCCCCACCTCCTGCAGGCTGCAGCAGCTCGGACAGAAGATCGTACGCTCCACCTGCACAGAGACCACAGGTGGGGTTAATCCTCCTCCTCCTCCTCCTCCTCTGCTTCTCCTGCAGGTGGAGGATGTGCGGTTTACCGAGGAACTGTTGGTGTCGCTGGAGGGATCCGGGTCCATCCCAGTGCTGTTCCACCAGCTGCAGCAGACCTCCGAGCACCACCGACAGCTCCGACACGCCGACGCACCGCGGAGACGTCTGAAACACAAAGACCATGTGATGTTCATGTTCAGACTGGTCACATGAAAAGTGACAGAACTCTTCTACACCCACTGACCTGCAGGGGCCCAGACCAGGTGGGGCCCCTCCCATCCCCAAGGAGCTGACAGACAGCAGAGACATCCACTTCCTGTGAGCGCCGAGTGACATCACTCAGATGGGCTGAAGGGAGCAAGGGAAGGAGGTACAGAAGGAAGGGAGGAGGCAGTGAAGGGAGCAAGGGAAGGAGGAGGTACAGAAGGAAGGGAGGAGGCAGTGAAGGGAGCAGTGGGGAAAGAAAACACAGAAACTGTAAACTTGTGGTCAAAGAGTAAACTGCATGCAGAGACTAGCGGTCAGTTAAAGGTTACAGTCCGTAGCGGTCGGAGAGGTGGAGTTAACACCATCTGACCTCCACCTGCATCCTCCTCCTCCTCACGCAGCCACGAGTCCTGACTGAAGGTCACTCTCCTGCTCCTGATTGGTGCAGAACGCAGACGGGAGCGAGGAGGCGGAGCAACAGGACACCTGTCTGCGGGAGACAAAGACACCATCACCTACAGAAACGTCAGTCACAGTCTCCTCCTACAGGGTTTGACTGACAGGAGGAGCTGAAATCTCACCTTCATCGCTGCTCTTCATCAGGACACATCCAAACCTGGAGGAGGAGGAGGAGGAGGAGGGTAAAGTAGAAAAGGAAGAAGAATCCTTTAAACACTAACAGGACTCTGGTATTGATCCTGTATCACTGCAAACAGGTGACACCTGACGAGTCGCAGCTCTGATCTGGTTCTCTGAAGATCCAGACTGGATTCAGTCTGCTGGTCTCAGGACTCCTGCAGAGACGGTCAGGTGGAGACTTCCTGCTGCAGGTGAGTGTTTGTGTTTGGTCGTTATGGAAACAGTTTGTGTAGTTAAAGCAGAGGTGGAGATGATGACACACACAGAGACCTGGTCCTGGATCAGAGCCTCCACCTGCTGCCAGGACACTGAAGTTTAACAAAGTTCCTGAAACAGAATCGATCGCTCGTCACTCCAACATCTTAGGAAGATTAATAAAATATGCAGAGACTCTTATCTTCAATGAAACATTTCAATGATGCAGTTTCCTCCATAACTGATCACCAGTAATAATCCATACTTCCATAGCTTCCAGATTCAGAAATACAGGACTTATTCTATATATATTTATTTTTTATATATATATGCTTTGTCTGAACAGCTAAACTCTTTAATAGCAGCTGATAAAATCTGGGATAAATGGCAGCAGACTGACAGCTGTTTATCATACGATCAGCTGACTGCGATGACATCACAGCAGGAAATGTTACGACGAATATGAAAAGTGGAGATTTAAAGAGCTCAAAGGTCCAAACCGGCTGTTAGACTGGAGCCGTTCTCACAGGAATCTGAATATTTCATAACTTCATCTGCTTTATTGGATTATTATCTGATGTCATTTCAGTTTGTTAAACCTGCTCTTACACACACTCAGACTCACACAGACAGACAGACACATACACACACAGACAGACACACACACAGACACACACTCAGACTCACACAGACAGACAGACACATACTCACACAGACAGACACACACTCAGACTCACACAGACAGACAGACACACACACACAGACACATACTCACACAGACAGACACACACTCAGACTCACACACAGACACAAACACACATAAACAGACACACACACACACACTCAGACACAAACACACAGACAGACACACACTCAGACACACACAGACACACACACTCAGACACAAACACACACAGACAGACACACACACACATTTATTTAAAGAAGAAAAAATCTGAACTCTGACATTTAAGTATAAATTTAATGTTTTTCTCAAAAATGTTCCTTTGAATATCTTCATGCAGCTGATCCTCGTCCGTCCTGTGGATCAATACATCTGATCAGCTGCCTGATCAGTTCAGTAACAAAAGGTAAGAAGAAGAATCAGTGTATTTTTGCAAAGTTACAAAGTGCTGACAAATAAAAACCAGGCAGCTTTGCAGTCGGACAGAAACAGACGGTAAAATGACGACAGGATGTTGACTGAAGGTCCAGCCTCCTGCACAGCTGATGATCACTTTGAGTCTCCAGACATGATTGATTGTTATTGATCAGCTGATCAGAACACTGCAGACGTTTGTGTTCATGTTCCCCACAAATGTCTACTTTCAGTTTTATTCCACTTCCTGTTCGGTTACCGCACAGGAAGTGATGTCATCCGTTTGTCTCGATTGTTCTTTCATCAGTTATTTGCCATAATTGTCACTTCGGGAGCCATCGGTAACGATCAGTATTGATCCGGTGGATGAAAGTCAGCTTTTGCAGCACAAACTCTTCAGACTGATGATGATGATGCAGTGAGTCTGTAAACAGCAGTTTTCTTCACCTTCCTCCGTTAAAGTACAACAACAACAACAACAACACTGTAAGAGTTGAGATCATCTAAAGAAGCCAAGCTGAGCTGAAAAGACTTCAGTGTTTAATGAGACGTTCTGTTAGGAGGCTGATTATTGATTATTGATCAGTGCTGCTCTGCTCGGACACAAACTTCACACGACGGTTTCTTTCTTCTGGAATAATGTTCACTTTCACTCAATCGATTCGTTCAATTCTCATTTAAAGGATGCATTGATCAACTCAAATACAAAAGTGTCCTCAAATTAATTCATAATGATAAACTACATGTAACTTGGTTCAGTGATGTATTCAATTTAAAGATTAAATTATCATTTAAATCCAGACTGAAACAAACGGATCAATAAAAACAGATTCATACAAAAATAAAATTCAAACAACAAACAGCTGAATCAAAAGTAAAAGCATCACGTCGAGCGTTTCCACAGAAACGAGATCAGATACAAAAATATAGAAAAGCATCAATAAGTTGATCAGAACCAGGAGACGTGATGTCAGCGTTCTGATCAATAAAGAACAAACTGAGTGTCGAGCTCCGATTCACCGCTTCAGTTCCCACGAGGTCAGAAACGGAAAGCTTTGTTTGATCCTCGTGACCTCACATCCTGTCAGCTGACTCTTAAAAAGGACCAATTAAAACTGGCGGTAAACGAGAAGACGGACCGCCTGACGACGAGTTCACGATGTTCTGTGTCGGTTCTCTGGGGAACAGTGAACTCTTCTCAATGTGGTTCTAATGGACAGAACAGTGAAGACAAAGTTAACATCAGCTGACTGATGGTAAATAAACGCTGCTGCCAGGACGGAGACCCTGAAGAAGAGGAGGAGGAGGTAAAGAGGGAACCTCTGAAGACGAGTTCTTCTTCATCATTATTCCTCGGCGGCCGTCCTGCAGCAGGAGGTTCAGCTCCACCTACAGCAGCAAACACCTGAAGAAGCTCTTTTTCGAACGAGCCTCGGTGATTTTAACTGGCCCACCTCCACCTGACGGGTTGTTGTCGTTCTGGAGGAAACAGCAGAGTTCAAAGGTCACACAGGCGGACCAATCGGCTTCAGACATGAGCAGGGGGCCGGACAACGGGTGACGGACAGCTTGCTCCTTCACTCAGGTAGCTGCATCTACTCTGCTGAGTCCGGATTAGTACACAGAACTGCATGTACTGTGTGTATCCTACATACTGATCTTACAGTGCGTGTAGTTATTACAATGTTATGATCAAACTGTCATAAACAGAACTCTATACTGAAGCGGCTCCAACCTCGGACACGTGTTGACTGATACAGACTCACCATCTTCCTGTTGAGTCTGGACATGATGTCTCTGCCGAGAGTCAGAAAGGCCTGAGGAGGTCAAACACAGCAGCATGTGAGTGGATCAGTGTCACCTCATCAGAAAGCCTCTGATGGATCCCACTCACCTCCTCCACGTTGATGCTGGACTTGGCGCTGGTTTCCAAAAACTTGATCCCGTAATCGATCGCCAGCTGAGCAACGAGATGAGACGTTTAGACTCGACACCCCTGGACCCTTCTTACCGTCTTTCATTCAGACAAACTGAGGAGGTCTGAGTTAAAAGACTCGCCTCCAATTGGTCAGTTATAGAAGGTCAGTGTAGGAACTGATCCAACCAGCAGAACCTCTGTTTTTGGTTAATCTGCTGAATTAACTTCCTGAACAGAAAAAGTTCTTCACATTGATGCAAACATGTTAAGTACTTTAAGTAGGTGACTGAAGGGAACTCACCTTCTCTCCTCTCTCCTTGGACACTTGTCTCTTGTCGTTCATGTCACATTTGTTTCCCAGAACCATTTTCTCCACGTCTGCAGACGCGTGCTGAAAACGGCAACATGGAGGACGTTAGTGTCGACATGCAGCTCGGACTGGACTCCTCAAGACCTGGTCCCTGTAGCTGCTCTGCTGCTGCTTTATTAACTCGGCTCCAACCCGCTTCTCTTAAACGCAGCCTCGACACACACATTTGTTCTTCCTCTAAACATCAGCTTTCAGGCGCTGATGTTATGAAGAAATCTGTCCAGACGCTTAGAAACACGTGCAAAACACAACATGGCCACAAGATGGCAGCACCACAGAGGACTCATGCTTGAGCAGTGACGTTTCTGATGCAGGTAGTAATAAGTGCTGAATGACTGATGCAGTAATCAATAAGCAGTGATCACAGCTGAGTGTGACAGCATGTGAGAGTAACTCACTATTGGTGGACTGAACTCTGACCTGCAGCTGGACAGAAACAGGGGAAACAATGATGTCGGCGCCGTACCTCCTCAATGTTGCGTATCCAGTTCTTGATGTTATCGAAGGACTTCTCGTTGGTGATGTCATACACCAGCATGATGCCCTGGAACACAAAAGACAGGACGTGTCCCGACGTCGCTGATGAACGTGAGGTCTGATGCTGGACTGAACGCTGGCTAAAGAGGAAATGATGTCATCAGCTCAACAGAACAACCGGAGACTCAGCGAGTCGTGACGTCACCAACGTTTGACCACGTCAGTGCGGCGAGTTGATGACACGTAATGTTATTATAGTAACTGGGCCTCAGTCACATCACATACTACTGCTAATACTACTACTACTACTGTGATTTAAAGCAACATGATTATTCTGTACTGCTGTCACTACACTGTCTCACACTGTCTGTCAGTCATCATCTGTCCAATAGCAGACAGGTCAGCAGGAGGGGGCGTGTCTTACCATGGCTCCTCTGTAATAGGCTGTTGTGATGGTCCTGAACCTCTCCTGGCCCGCGGTGTCCCTGCAGGAACAGGAACCAGACTCTCAGCACCACCATGCATCTTGCTCACATGAAGGTTCAGGCATTAACGCACAGAGTGAAGCTCTCACCAAACACAGCAGCTGTGAGGCCTCAGATACAATCATTGATTAGGCTTCGAAGTGTCCATTGATCAAACTCACCAGATCTGAAGTTTGATTTTCTTGCCGTCCAGCTCGATGGTCCGGATTTTAAAGTCGATTCCTGAAACACGAGAGAGACTCCTGCTGAAACACTGCGCCCCCATCAGGTCGTAGTGTGGCTACAGATACATGTACATGCAACATATACACACTGTATACTCTCAAACTGTGTACTTGTCAGCTTCCGTCTGTATGTTGGACAGAAACATCAAAGACTCAACATAAATCACCAGGTGTGACGACATTAGCTCCACCCACCCGAGGGCTGCGAGGTGCGTTTGTTTCTCGGCTCTGGATGTTAAACCTGTCAGCTGACTGACTCTGTGCGGTTAAAAAGGAAGTCAGAGATATTTTTAACAAACACGTGACCAAACGTTTCTTCCTGCCGACGAAGCTGCGGATACGAAGCGTGACAACCGGCTTCCTGCTCAGAGGGTCCAGGGCCTGTGCTGCGGGTTCGAGCCCCGCCCTCCTCAGCTGATCAGCAACACGTTCACTACCAGAGCAAGAACAGGACCCTCCCACCACCAGGAGCTGCGCTACAAACAACAATCAGATTAGTTGACTGACAAAATGTCAGGCGAGTGGGCGTGTCGGGTGGGCGTGGCTTGGCTGCTGCTGGTTGTGACTTCGTGTTGTGTTTCAGCTGTAGAATCAATGTGAGCACGTTCAGATCTACCTGTTGTGTCTCCGTGACGTCCGTTACAGTCAGGAAGGGGTCACCCTGCTGAGACCAGGACCACACCAGACCACCAGACTAATCATTAGCCATCTCTTACACAAACCTCTTTCTATGACGCAGACTCCCCCCTCCCCCACCAGTCTGTCACCAGGAAGTGAAACCCAGTCACTGCTGGTTGTTACGGAAACGTACTGTGGAGCAGGTCACTGACCTCGCCCTCCTCACTGACCTCGCCCTCCTCTCACTGTAAGCAGCAAGTTCTAACGTGGAAACTGACGAGTTGATCATCAGGCTGACAAACGTCCTCTGAAGCCAAAGTGTGATTTTTGTTCTGTATAAATAACGTTGAGTTGACTCGTGGGACAGAACTACAGGTTTCAAATGTGCCTTTGTCTCCAGCCTGTCCATCCACACGCGCAGTCAGAGGTCAGCTGACTCTCACGAGACCCTTCGCAGCCACAGAGCGCTGCCTGTCCGCCTGCTGCCGCACAGGATTGTGGGAACTAATTTCACATTCAGCCAGTTCCAGCAGCTGAACTGGGAGAAAACCAGCAAAGAACAGACACGGCGACAACAACTTCATGTGTTTGTCCTCAACAGGACGGCAGCATCACCATGACGACATCACAGCAACGCGTCTTACAGGAAACACGAAGAATAACTTTCAGAACTTTGTTGACGCTGTGGTTTTATTCTCTGTAGCAGGAACACACACACACACACACACACACACACACACACACACACACACACAAAGACACACACTCGTACACACACACACACACACACTCACACACAGTGTGTGTTTCCGGTGCTTCACAGCGAGCTGATGCGTCTGTCTTCCTGGTGGAAACAGGAAGTGGGTGCTGTCTTCTTGTGTCAGTGCTGCTGTTCAGGAGTAAGATGGAGGTGAAGCAGCTGATCGATCTGTTCAGCTCCAGCTGTGATTGATTGACAGGCGGCTGGCAGTAATGTGATGTTTATCTGACCGATCAATAATGTGACTCCACAGCAGCTTCATCAGAACAAAACATCACATCTGGTCAAGTCTTCATGTGTAAAGTAACTAAAGCTGTCAGATACTTGTAGTGAAGTAAAAGTACAGTATTTCCCTCAAATGTTACTTTAAGTAGAGTACTTAGTTACTTTCAACCACTCATTGTGATTATTGTTAGTATGAAGAGCAGCTGGTTACAGGTACCGTTAGTTACCGTTAGTTACCGTTAGCTCCGTGCCGTCAGGTACCGTTAGTTACCGTTAGTTACCGTTAGCTAACATGTGGCTCACCGATGGTGGAGATGAAGGTGGTGTTGAAGGCGTCCTCGCTGAACCGGAACAGCAGGCAGGTTTTACCGACGCCGCTGTCACCGATCAGCAGCAGTTTGAACAGATAGTCGTACGTCTTCGCCATTTTCCCGCCTTCTGTCCCGGTACTGCGGGTACTGCGGGTACTGCGGGTACTGCCGGTACTGCCGGTAGCTTAACGGAACCGCCGACTCTCTGCTGGGAACCTGGTTCTGCTGGTTCCACCGCAACAGCACCGAGTGGAAGCAGGAAGCAGACCCGCGTCAAGTTACCCACAATACACCGCGACACATCCGGTGCGGCGTTTCAGAAGAAAACCCTTAAAAACGCTTGATAGATCGTTTGAGTTCAGCAGTAATTACAACCAGTAATCAGTGTAACGTACTTAATGTGTGTACAAGTGTTTTGATGATTATTCGAGCTGTTTATTTGGCTTTTGATTTTTAGACACGTATATTCATTATGATTCTTAGCGTTTGCTTATTTCCTGTGAATATTTATTTCTTGGACATATTTCCCCTGTTGGGGATCATTCAGGAGTTTGTGTTGTGGTCGATTATTTGAAATCCCTTTACTAGACAAATTGCTATAATCTGTTCTAAACGTCCGTACTGATCTCGTGGTGAAATGTTCCAACATGAAACTTGTTTAAAATGATCACGATGAGTCTCGAGGCTCATCATGTCAGCCGTATGACTAAATCCTAAACTTTTATTTTGAAGGTAAGCCCGCAGTATCTTTCGGTCTTTGGCCGTCAACTTGTCGCATCCAGGAAGCAGGGGGCGTGGCCCGGACACGTGATGCCCAGGGAGGGGCCGGGGCGGGTCCTCGGCAGTGGGTTGCCAGTTTGGCCCTTTAATGGTTTAAATACGTGACCTGCTGCTTCACGAGCGCACTGACGTCACTTGGTGGGCACTTTGACTGGTGCTGCTGAGAGTCTACTGTAAACAGTCCAACACGGGTCGACAGCAGCCCCGTCTGTCTGTCTGTCTGTCTGTCTGTCTGTCTGCAGGCGCTCCGCCCCAACAAGACAGGAAGACAACTTGTAGGAGGTCCAACGATCAGTGACTTCAGTTTTGTCTTCCAACACATGATGGATTTGTTCCCCCAACATATTCACCAGATGTGGAGCCTTAAATCTTTTCAAAAAGCTTTTTTAATGAGTTTTAGGAGCGTCAGAGCAGCAGTTACAGCCGAGAGACAGGAGCTGCCTTCTCTTCCTTTATATCTTTATAACCGCAGCAGGAAACCATAAATAAGCTTTCAGTTACAGATTATTCAAAACAAACCAGAAAAACAAAGCTGCGTGCTGACATCATGATCATCATATTCATCATCATCATCATCATCTATGATGACACTTTAAGTAAAAACACGTTGGAAATTATTTCATTCCTATTGGTCGTGTGAAATTGTGCGTTTGTTTACTGTGAAAGTACTCAGGTAGCTGCAGCAGAAGCCCCGCCCCCTCAAGAAGCCACGCCCCCACACCATCATCTCATTACAGCAAAAACAGAAGAAGGAAAACGACAAACTGCAGCTCAGCGCCCCCCCACCCACCATTTCCATGCAGCTCCAGAGACAAACCAGTCCGCCAGGGGGCGTGGCTGCGTGGTCCAGGTGGGCGGAGACTGCAGCCTCAGTCCAGGTCCTGGATGCGACGGCAGATGTCGTCTGTGAACTCTGAACACTTGGAGTTTCCTCCCAGGTCCTTCGTCAGCACCTGAAACACAAACACACCTCGTCAAACAACACCGTTTCCACGGTAACAAAGACTTGTTATGTACAGATACCAGACACTGAGTCTGGGTTCAGGTTCAGGACTCCTGACGTTTACACGTCATCTTTGTTTAGATTTGTAGTCTGAAAGTGGTCCTGCACTAATCTCAGCGACCCCCCCCATCCCCCCCACTTTGTTATACAAAGAAGAAGCCGTGTCGACAAGCTGAGCTCTGATTGGACAGAGAGTCCAACATGGAGCACAGAGCTGCACCAGATACTGGACCCTCACAGTCTCACCTTCTTGTCTCTGATGGTGTCGAAACAGGCGGTCTGGATCTTGTTGCCGTAGTCATGGAGACCCATGTGACGCAGCATCATGACGGCACTCAGCAGCAGGGCGGTGGGGTTCGCCATGTCCAGGCCGGCGATGTCGGGCGCGGTGCCGTGAACCTGCACCAGGACAGAATTATTGATCTCCGTCAGTATCAAAGTAAATGAATCATCGGGAACATTTTCATAAAGCACATGACTGCTGCTCATGTTTCCATCGATCAGACCGGCCAACATCTGGACCCGCTGCTGCTGCTGGTCCAACCCATCAGGGTCCATTCACACGGATTCAAAGCGTTTGCTGCAGATCTGAACACGTCGGCTTGGAACTGAAATGAACAAGAAACAAACCGATTCGAATATGGCGACTCCGTTTGCGCCGATGTTCCCGCTGGGGGTGACGCCGAGTCCTCCGATCAGACCGGCACACAGATCACTGAAACACAGGACCACCGCCACGTTTAAACACCCAATCAAACAAACACAAGGGAAGAGCTGCTGAGAACAAACGGACCTGAGGATGTCTCCGTACAGGTTGGGCATGACCAGCACGTCAAACTGGGTGGGATCCTGAACCATCTGAAAGTCCAGAGCACCAGGACACATTCAGAGTTTACACTCACACAGTCAGGAGGGAACGTGATGGTTTAACACACAGCGTGGAACTGAACTAAAGGTGGCGACTGTCAGTCCCGTTTTTAAAACCTGTAAAAAGGTTCTGGTTTCAGACCTTCGCCAGGTGCTGAACTCACGTTGAGGCAAACGGTGTCGAGGTACATCTCAGTGAAGCGGATGTCTTTGTAGCTCTCAGCCACCTCACGACACTTTCTCAGAAACAGACCGTCTGACATCCGCCTGGACACACACACAGACAGACAGGGAGACAGACAGTCAATTCAAACAGCAGGGGGCGCTGTGACCATACGTTTACTGTATATACTGTACATGCAGTATAAAGAGTCGTGCTCACATGATGTTGGCCTTGTGGACGGCTGTCACGCTGCTTCTGTGGTTGTTTCTGGCGTATTCGAAGGCGTACTCAGCGATGCGTCTGCTGGCGTCCTCTGTGATCAGTTTGATGCTCTGAACGACGCCGTCCACGATCTACAACAAGCAGACGGAGCTCAGAGCAGAAGGATGGACTCAAAGGACAGGCTGGATCAGGGTTCCGGGACACGCTGTCTCAGTCCACCATGTTTCAGTCAAACCGCTTCCTGGGTTCAGAACCGCTGAGCTCAGTAAACCTGTAGTCTGACGTGTAGCAGCTGTTCTCAGCTGGGTCATGGAGCGTTCTCTCTCCACCTGCTTAGCTTCTCAAAGGCAGCCACACTTGTGATCCTCCAGGAAGTCGTTAGACTCAAACTGCATTTATCCTAATTATTATATGTTGTTCTTATTTGATTTGCATCAACAACTCTGCAAGTTCTGCATTTAGGAGACAGACCGGCCGGCAGACTCTGCTCGGATCATTGTACTGCTGCTGAAACTGGACGCCAGCTTTAATATTTGGTGGCTCAGCGGGTCACTCGATCCCCACGCAGCTTTATTCTGGGAGCAAACGTGTGGATTCATCAGACAGGTGTGGGTCGGTCCTGGTCCCCCGTGGATCTGTTTGAGGGTCATGTTTGTACGGGTCAGAAGTAATCTGCTTATTCTCACGTGACCCCGACACAGCGGAGAGAGGAATGAACCACCATGAACCACAATAGCAGGGAGCTTCAGTAGTTTCAGTTACTGAAAGACTGCCAGGCCCCTGACGGACCCCCTTTAGAGTCTATAGGCTACTCAGCACCAGCTGCATAGTGAACTGGGATCAGCGGGTTCATTGAGCCCAAGATGTCACCAGGAAACACCCTGACGTAGACGTCTAGAATGAACGACAACATATTTCCTCATGGGAAGCCTGACGGACAGGAAGTGGTCGATTCCACTGAGTGAAAAGGAGGGATACACACCAGGAAGTGACATCACACAGGTACACAGGGACATGGACCGACAGTGTGAACACAGACGGGTCCACATGAGGAACAGGTGAGAGGTTCAGGAAGCTGCTGCTTCCTCCTTCTTACCCTGAAGACGAGCAGGAGCCCAGCATCCTGTCTGCAGCAGCTAGCTGATCTACAGGGACACAGGTGAGGAGGGCAGGGACGGCGTCAGGACTCAGAGAGTTCTGGATCTTCAGATATCAGATAATAAAGAGTCTCATCACAGGTTCATGTGCTGCAGCAGAGCAGATCTGGAGCCAGCATCAGACCCGAGTCCAGCAACACGAGCAGCCAGACCATCAGACTGGCTGCAAACAGAAGCCAGTCTGAGGACAATCCTGAACCAGAGAACCAGGCTTCATCCTGGAAACTGGTTTTAGTCAGAGAAGATTTGTGTCTAATTCTTGTCAGGCTGTGTGTTCAGTTACCATGGTTACAGGTGTCCACGTGACTCTGCAGTGCTCCGGCAGACTGACCCTCCTCAGTAGACCCACTTCAGTCCTTCCTGCTCACCTAGCATTAGCATTAGCACAGCTAGCTTTTGGTTTTAAAAAGCTTCGGTTTCTTTTGTCATGAACATAAAAAGTAGTAAACGAACACTTTCCACCAGCTGAGCTCAGGATGTGTCGACAGCGGCAGCGTCTCAACACTGATTGGAGAACGGAGGCTTCAAATAAAACTGTCACCTTCATGAGGAGCGTCCGAGCGCTCTGCGTCCCGTCCACTCACCACGTGTTCGATGCCGCTGTACTCGCCCTCCGTGTTCTCTCGGATGGTGACCAGGTTGACGTCGGTGTACGGGGTCTTGTAGCCCTCGATGGAGATGCAGGGTCGCACGTTGGCGTACAGGTCAAAGGTCTTCCTCAGCAGCAGGTTCATGGAGGGGTGGCCTGCAGCGATGGGCGTCTTCAGGGGTCCTGCAGGAGAGAACATCCAGGGTGGGTGGTGGACTCAAAGAGAACCATCTGAAAGTAGCTCAGTTTCCACAACAACACCAGACCTTTGAGTCCAATCTTGCTCTTGTCCATGGACTCTTTAGCATCAGGAGGGATCATCCATCTGCCGCCAGGCCCCTTTATTGCCGTCACATTCCTCTCCTCCCAGCTGATCGGAGCCTGTAGGTCAACGTGAACAACGTGAAGAATCACACAGAGAAACCGAGCAAAAGACAAAGCTGATCCAACTCACTTTTACTGCCTCAACGATCTTCATGACCGCTGCGCTGATCTCTGGTCCAATCCCATCACCAGGAATCAGTGTGACTGTCTGCATCTGTGGAGCAGGCAGACAGACAGACAGACAGGCAGGCAGAGAGACAGACAGGCAGAGAGAGACAGAGAGACAAGACAGGCAGACAGAGAGAGAGAGACAGAGAGACAAGACAGACAGACAGAGAGAGAGAGACAGACAGCTTTACTGCTGCTCACACTGAAGGAAGGTTGACCTGAAGTAGCTGATGTCCATCACACCTGTAGCTCAAAAATCCCTGATGTGTAACCTGAACCTGAACGCCTCATATTGTTATTTTCAGATTCAGAACTTCAGTTTTTCTACTTTGCTGTTGTTGTTTTTCACCGTTAGTTACTGTCGTTGGAGCTCAACACTTCCTGCAGTTCCTTCACAGTAGAAGCCTGCCAAGGGAGACATTTGAACCACTTGATGCTTTTAATGTGAAAGATCCGCAGGAAGTGTTGCGCTTCATTGAACTAATCAGGAAACAAAGTTTGTTTCAACCATAGTTTGATCAGAGTGATGATATTATTGATTATGAGCGGGACATGACAGTGAATGTATCAGCACAGCAGAAACGTCTCTTTCAAATTAAAACTACGATCAAATATAAAACCACATCCTGTAAATGCTATTAATGGATAAATCTGCAGCCGAGGATTGATTTAATTATCGAGCAACCTGCTGTTTATTATCTGGAATCAGTGATCAATCATGTGTCCAATAAGATGTGAGAGAACGTCACAGCTTCCTGTCCGTCCCTTCACCACACGGCTCAGAGACAAACTGGCAGAACTTCAGACTTTGATCATTTTCATTGATTCATCACTTCAGCTGCAACTTCCTGCCATCAGATCAGCCATGTTTTATGTTTCATTAGTTAATAGTCAAACGTGTGTGTGTCAGGTTGGTGAACTCACCCCTCTGCAAGAGGAAGCTGCAGACTGAGCCGGTCTCCTCATGGCCCCCCCCACCACCTGGGACAGCTGAGGAGACATGAAGATATGGAGGAGACATGAAGATATGGAGGAGACATGGAGGAGACATGAAGATATGGAGGAGATATGGAGGAGACATGAAGATATGGAGGAGATATGGAGGAGACATGAAGATATGGAGGAGACATGAAGATATGGAGGAGATATGGAGGAGACATGAAGATATGGAGGAGACATGGAGGAGACATGAAGATATGGAGGAGACATGAAGATATGGAGGAGACATGAAGATATGGAGGAGACATGAAGATATGGAGGAGACATGAAGATATGGAGGAGATATGGAGGAGACATGAAGATATGGAGGAG
>JAVQJV010104792.1:0-12490 GCA_036024995.1 Gadopsis bispinosus
GGTCTAAAAAAAAAAAATACACATTGTGGTGTGTGTGTGTGTGTGTGTGTGTGTGTGTGTGTGTGTGTGTGTGTGTGTGTGTGTGTGTGTGTGTGTGTGTGTGTGTGTGTGTGTGTGTGTGCCAACCCTCACCTCTGTTTTTTGTTTACGGCCTCTTGTAGCGGTGGCATTTCACAGCCCTCCAGTCACCATCAAGAAGGAACCGCAGAGCCCGGGCTCCGACCCCAGCCAGTCCTGTAGCCACAAGCAGAGCTTCAGCTACCCCAGTGGAGAGCAGTGCCTTTATGCCAGGTACCTCCAGGAACTGCTGAAGTACATGTTGTGTGTTTGTATGTTGTTGGTCTTTTAAAGTGCCTCACAGTCCCTAAACCTTTAGGTGATTCAAAGGGCCAGTGCACTCGAATGACAAGGCAAATAACATATGTCTTATTTACCCCTAGTGGTTTCAGTGTGTTTTAGGTTTTTAAATGATCGTTTCTGAGATTTTGCCTCCACCACAATACAGTGAAAGTGAATGGAATTCCAGAAACAGAGTCGCTGGTACATTGGGTAATCCACAGAAAATGCTGAGAACTGTTCTCAGAGAGACTATTTCTTCAGTAGTAAGCTGTTTCCACTGAAAGTATCCATAGCAAGGTCATTTTACAACACAGCACCACAAACAAAAGTCTGTTCTTCCTCTGGTCATTGCACTGGCAGAAGATCTCAGACACACATATGTCAAAACAAATAAAAGCAAAACGATCTGCATGGCTAGATACCACTAAAGGTTAGCATTAAACCAGTTTATTATTGTACACATTTACAATATGACATACTTGTATCTCTTCTCTCAGAGCCAGAGCAAAGAAGATGCTTCTCTTTCCTCTTAATTATTGTCTGTACCAGGCTTGCAGCTTTGTTTTTTAGCTCTTGTTTGGAACATTTTTCTAATTGCATTAGGGAACTACATACAAAGCCAGATTTATTGCCTTTGCATTTTTACTGACATCCTTTGTTACCGAGGGCAGAGTAAATGAAACAATAACTTTAATTTGACCATTCTCAGTAACAACAGTTATCCTTATGTCTAATGACCCAGCACTGGTCAGCTGTCATGCATTAGTCAGCACAGCTAAAACGCTGACCACATGCTTTGACCACCAAACCCCCCACCATTAGTTCTGTTAGTTGTATTGACTAAAACCAAATAGTATAGCACCCCTCCCTAGTACAACCCTGTTGTAACATGTGCGTCTATGCATGTCCTCATGAGTGTGTCCATGTTTTGCAGTGCCTATGAGCAGAAAAGGGCTGCAGGAGGAGCCAAGAGCTCCTGCCCAGGGACCCCCATGTCTCCCATGCAGCAGCAGTACTCCCCAAAACCTGCTACGGCCGGACGGCCTGATGCTGGCTACATGAACCCTGCTGCCACCTCCCAGCCACTGCCAAGCAACAGTTACCCCATCAACGCCAGGTGACACACCACATGAGTCTTGGCAGCAGCTGTGATTGACATTTTACCAGAACCTTTTAAAGCAATCATATTATTATCCAGAGCAGCAGATTATTTCTAAGCACTGAGTGGATGGGCATTCACTGTTCATGACATTTTAACTGTAGACATGATGGTTATATGCTTATATTACACATCATTTTTTTTTTTTATACATAACTACAGACTATCATGACATGATGTGTAGATTTCTTTGAGTTACAGTAAAATGTATATAACATGCAGCATGAGTCCAAAAAGCTCAGTTTAGAGTCAAGTATATTATTTTAGAGTTGCATATTGCATTGGCTAATATGAGATCCTGAAATGAGCTGCTGTATCTCATTTCTCAGTTCCAGGTATCAGGGCCCATCAGGAGACCCCATGTGCCCCCAGTTCCCACCACCAGGACAGGCCTTTCAGCGCATGCCATCTGCTCCAACGGGACATGGCGGCAGTGGAGCTGGAGGAGGTGGGGGTGGAGGGCCAGGGGGCGGAGGTGGAGGGTATCATCGGCAGCACTCTGACCCGTGCATGCCCTACCTGCAGCAGAGCTTTAAGCAAGAATACCTAGACCCGCTGTATGAGCGGGCGGCTCACATGGCGGGCCCTGGGCACGGGAGTGGACCAGGACATGGACCTGGACCTCACCCCCACCCGCATCCACACTCACACCCACACAGATTCCCACCAGCCCACATGATGGTTAAACAGGAGCCCACAGACTACACCTACGAACCTGGTGAGTGACACAGACTAATGTAAAGGTTTTGGCTTTTCCGTGAGGTTCTAGTTTAAAGTGTGTACATAAAATTAAGTTTCAGCATTTAAGAGATTGTGTGGTAAATACATTGTGTACCTGTGAATTTAAACTAGAATCTTGGCAATGGTTAAGATTATTTATGAGGGTTATTTGGCATTGCAATCTGCCTCAAAAAGTCCCTTTGAAGACAAACCCTCCCCAGTGTGGACAGCCAACTCAAGAACAAAATGTCCAAAAGGCAAACAAACTGTATCTAGACTCCTACCCGACTCCCTCCCTGCCTCCAAAACTCCTCCTTTCAACTCTCTGACACTTAGCAAAGAAAAGAAAAAAAAAAGTTGGTTTTTTTTTCTGCTGCAGCTACACTCCTCCCTCCCTCCCCACCACGGCTCTCTGTGAGAGCGAGGCAGAGGAATTTCATTGAGAAAATGGAGGGCACTGGAAAGACTAGAGTCCCTGGTGGAGTGCTCCAGGGTTTCAGGTTGCACCAGCGGCTTCCTTTTTCTGCAGGCAGATGAACTCATAATGGAAAAATGAGCGTGGCCGCAGTAACCCGAACCTCTCACTGGCTGGGCTTTAGGAGAGGGTGAGGGGAGGGAGTGGTCGGGTCGGGGTGGGGGGTGACGGGGGGGTGCGGTAGCCAGCTCGGGCGCCTTAACAACAAGCCCTACCACTGGAGAGCACAGAAACCAGCTCCTCTGCTTGCCTCTCTGAATTTAAAACAACAAGGAGTGAGAAATATAACACTCCACATGCAGTGTGTCCTCACAGAGCAGAAAGGCTATTGTTGCGATTCCCACAGGTTCCACATGCTCTTTAGTGGATGGCTACAAAGCATGTCTTCCAGCGCTGAAACCAGCACACTTTATGCATGATTACAAAAAAGAACCCCAGGAAAAGCAACCTAATCTTTTCACTCTATGGTGTTAGGGCGACCGGGTAGCACTGACAAGGAATTGCACAACCTTGAAAAAGAAATAGGGACAGAACAAAAGGATGTTTTTCTGTGGATAACTGCTGGGAGCAGGAGAAAGTTGAATTAGGTGGGGTTTCCTCACAAGGGTCTTCGATAAGGGTTTGACCGACTGCAGAGGCCGATCAGACGTAAAAAGATCAGAGTTCATCATGGACGGTTATACAATACACCACACTTTTCACGAGATAACACAGGGTGACAGTTTCACTCTGTCCTCCCTTAATGATCTCCTTGAGCACAGCTTCTCAATGGATGGAGAATGATGTAAGCAGAAGACAAATAAAAGCATTAATTTGTTAAAAGGGATTAGTCACGGGTAGTCTTTAACAAATCCAATTTAGAAACATCAGTGTAAATGGGAAACCTTAATCTACCACTATTTAAATGGAGCATCGAATATTACATTTGCAGACAGTTTCTTTCAGGCAGTTAATTGGATAAATTGTGTTAAAGAGCTTTTGAATGAATTCACCCTGCAAACAACACATAGGGCATTAACATGGATTATAAAAGCTACGCTGCCAAATTAGCTGGAATGATTATTGTTTATGTGCTGCCGATTTATAAAGCCATTTATTTACGGTCATTTATTTCATTGAAAGAAAACTTGCTTGTCCCTAAATTCTATAGCCATGTAATGAGGGGAAAAGGCAATGGAGCATGCAAAAGATGCATATTGAAGTAAATAGCGTGTAAAGGCAACAACACCTGTTTTGTCTTTTGCTGTCTACAACGTGAACAATGAAAGACAAATGCCACAAGTCTACAGTTTCGTTTTAAATGGAGGCTTGAGAATTGAGTTTCGCATAGAAATTGGCATTCCACGGCCTAATCACTGCCATTGTGTCATATGAAAGACACAAAATGGTCATGCCACTCAGTAGACAATTAACCTCGATGCTCTCACAAGCAATCTACCCATCCCTCCCAAGTGGGAGCCTGCCATTGCGGGCAGACATATTATTTACAGTATGATCGAGCGCTGCTGCCCCACAATGTTTGGTTTGATTTTCCCCAGTGGCTTCTTATCACGGTCACAGTGCTGCAGCTGCATTCCCCAGGAGTGAGTCACGTCCAGAGCCAGAGGCAAAGAGCTGCACCTTTCAGTTTTTTGTGCCCTTGCTTGCCTCGGTCACACAGTTGACAGACGGTTTAAAAACAGACAAACACACTATAGAATAGTCAGCGACACACCTATTTTTTTTTTTTGTACACGGACAGTCGAAGGAAAACATCCAAAACGCACCAACACAAAGGTGAGCGGAGCAGTCACCGGATAAAGCTCGTTCACAACATAAATTTGCTTTGCAGGCGTTCCAACTTGCAGAGAGTTTTGCTTGGGGGATTATGATGGGGAATATAAAATCTATTTCAGTGAATGCATCTATTTCAGTCAGTCAATGATGTGCCCAGATTAAGTGCAGACACTGTATACTGTACCACTTTTCTGGTCTGGTGAAGGTGCTTGCTCATGGCCTAAAAATACCACCAGAGACAAGAGAAGCGATATGATGAATGCAGCGTTTGTCCTTGCAGTGCTCGGGGTGATCACACAAAATGTCCATATAATACGCCCAGGGTCTCAAGCTGATATTGGCTTAGTAAGCAGCACCTATAGGGTTTATATTCACTTGAATGTATGATCAGATTTACTCTAAGTGATAATTTGTCAACATTAAAACCCTGTAAGCAATTTCCATACTGCAACTTCAATTAATGTTTGATAAAAACACACAGGTTTTGGCCATAAATCTAATTTCTGTTTCTGGGCAAACTGGGAAATAGTCTTTCAGAGAATGGATGGTCAGTTATCCTATTGTTGTGCATTGTGTTTACCACTGTTAACCTGACCTACAGCTACTTGTGTTTCTGTGACAGATGTGCCTGGATGTCCCTCTATGTACCACCACAATGAGGGTTACCCAAACCCGCAGCACAGCAATGAAGGTAATGTGAATCTTTTCATTTCCTGTTTGACTTTTATTGTGATACCGTTCAGATTATGCTCCTTTTAGAGGCCTCTGCCAAATTATAGTTGTTATTCAGTGGAAAGAATCATAGCGATGCCAACATAGCAATTGCATGTAACCGATCTCCTGCTCTCCAATGCTTTATCTACATTGAGCTGTAGCTGGTTAGAGCTCTGTGGTCATTGGCCAGCCAGCGGAGTGTCTGTTTCCATTGGCAGAGGCTGTCGCCTCACCCCTGCCTCAAGAATCCCTGAATAAACATGATTCCTGGAAAAAGAACACTATTTCCATATCAAAAACGGAAAACAATCCTTCCCTTCACTCTCATTGTTTGTTACACCATTTTGGGACATTCAAAATCTTATTCACTAATTATGTTCTGCATACGAGAGCTTTAAAGTGACTCCTAAATATGTTAGAATACGTTCACTGGCCCTAAAACTGGTAGCAAAGATTAAAGTCTCTGAAAAATATGAAATCCTCTCTCTGTAACTGTTATTGTGTTGGGATGGTATTCCAAGCTTGGCACCGATCCTGAAATGAACAACCTAATTGTGCTAAGATCAAGGCCCCTTGAAACTCTAACACAATTGTGCCTTTGTTTCCCAGGCTATCTGTTTGAAAATGACTCCCGCGTGGTTCCAGAGAAGTTCGAAGGTGAGCCTGCTGCACCCATAATCCCTCCGCATTCACACACTATTTTATTTGCACACCGCAACGCAGTTGGCAAGGCGTTAGCTGGATGACGGCAGGTATAGGAGAGAAACACTAGCCATACAGCCATCATCTCCGGTCTCTATAGCATCTCCGTATCATCTTATAGTGACGTCAGGGTTCCTTATAAGGATAATATATCCTCTTATAAGGATAAAAAGAGGTACATCAGTCCTTTGTGCACTCTTAAGCATAGTTAGTGGGTATGGTTTCTCCACACACACTCAATGTTGGGTTACTCTTGTCACGGTGAGAACAGAGAGGAGCAGTTTCCCATGGTGTTGTTGGTGTTGGTGATTGACGCTAAGGGAGATTGAATGGAGAGCCTGAGGGTGTCAGCACTGGTTGAACCAGTGAAGTGTGCAAGTTCTCTGAGCGACAACAGCAGTAATTTACCTGAGCATCTCGTGTTCCCACACTTGTGTACAACATATCCAGTAACCAATAAACAAGCAAGAACCAAACACGAATCAGTGTCCATTTCCCTCCACATGGCTTCATCCAGTAATCATCTATTGCTGTGGCATGCATTTTGCTCTTGATTTAAATATCTATGTGCGCTGTATTACCTTCAATTTCTTTCTCCCTATAAAATGTCCTATTTCTGTCTCAACTAAACACACAGTTTGATAATCCATTGTTAATGAGCATCTGATTCAGTGTACGTCAGTATGCAAACATGAAACATCAAGATTAGATATACTGGCCCCACTAGAACTCAGATATTCCCAGCTGTGATTAGTCCAATTTTCCTCGTTTGTGCATGCAATAAAAAATAATTAATTAATTTAATGATGCAATCTTAATAGTCTATGTGCAGATTAAAATGCTGAAAATGTATGAGGTATCAAATTAACTTGGCTTTGGGAAAACCACTGATTCAGTAACTCAGATCCACTTGTTATACAAAGATTTGACATACGTGATCACAGGCCATGAACGTGCTGACCTCCAGCCTCTTTTCTCCTTGTTGCAGGTGAGGTGAAGCAGGAGGGGGGTGGTGTTTTCCGCGAGGGCACACCTTACCAGCGCCGTGGCTCTTTGCAGCTCTGGCAGTTCCTGGTGGCCCTGCTGGACGACCCGGGGAATGCCCACTTCATCGCGTGGACCGGCCGCGGCATGGAGTTCAAACTCATTGAACCTGAAGAGGTACATCTGAACCTATCTTTCCTTTAATCAACAAGTGTTTGTGCTTTTTTCCCCTTTGAGATAACATTAACGTAACGGTGGGAGTAGAGGTTTCTGTCTTTATATATGTAATTAATCAATGAAGTTCTGTATTTTAGACACAAAGTTATTTCTATGATATATGATGAGTAACAATCATAGACGGGGGACCACACCAATGTAGAGATGCTTGAATTTGGGTTTACAGGAGTCAGCAAATTCAGAGTGACAGGGTGAGACTCACAAGCAAATAAAGTCCCCGTCATCCAAGATGTTTTAATGAATTAACGTATTGAGGCCATAACCATTTTGTGGGGAAAATTTCTTAGTGAATTTAGATTTTGAGAAAGAAGTTGGTACTTTTTGAATAGAATTCAACACAGTCTGTCTGGTTTTGGTTGCTGCTTGGTGTGAATCCAAACAAAAAAAAGACAGCGTGTAAATGTACACTGTGGATGATTTTCTTGCTCAGTATTGTTGAATAGTATAAGGGCCCCTCTAGGTTCTCCAGGTCATTGTTGTAGTAGAGCTGTAGTAATATTATCAACTTAAAAGTTTGAATTAAAGAGATAGCATTTCAAATCTATCTGAACTATTTTTAGTTGGTACTACTGTCCGGCTGTGTCCACAGACAGTGGAGAAGTGTGGATAGGGATCATGACGTTAATATAAATCGGATAAGGGCAGCACAGGAGTTATTCTCGGAATGAATTTTTGTTAGCAGGGTTTTAAAGCGCTACCTAGATCAGAGCGATTAGAAGAAGTGAGATTTGGCCACTTTCCTCATAGATCTATTCTCTGATCCGTCTTCCATTAGCCTCCCATTCATTATTCAACACATGAAACGCTGGATTGATAAATGAAGGACAAGCGCTATCACAGAATCATCCCAACACCCCCGCTCTCGCCCTCACCTAATCAAATTTCTTTAGTCGAGACATTTTTGTGATGTTTAAGTCTGCAATTTGATTAGACGCGCAGACAGCGTCCATTTAGGTGGGCCCTAATACGGATAGGTCTATACTGTGTTTTCCATTATCTTTTTTACTGTACATTAAAAATGAATGGGTTAAGAGTTTTACTAGAGCAATTAGGGCTGAGAGCACACTCAGAGATCAAACAGGGCTGCTGGCCTGATGGCCACTGTGGGATACAACCTGTCTCTTCCTGACTCATGAATCTCAGCGCCCCCCCCCCCCCAGGCTTTACGGTTTCTACCGCAATGTCAGATGTTTGTCAACATAACGATTGTCACTGTTGGGGAATGAATGCGATTTACTTCCCTTGCCTGTGTGGGGTTGTTGTGACACACCAATGTTCTATCAGAGTTCGTAATTCCTCATCAGCTGAGGGTTCAATTTTGGGGTTGGGAGTGGGTTCCATGGCCTGCCTCTGACAACCAGCCATGACTCCTATTTCACTGTGAACACTGTGGGACTCTGGTTGCATTCAAGTGGTAATGGGTTACATAAAAAGGAAGTGAATCCACATGTGGGGACTCGCCCTGGTCTTGGCATGTCCATGCTGCTCAGCTAAAGACCAGAGGTTGCTTTGACTGGCAACCGAGGGCCCCTAGTGGTCACAGTGTGGAAATGCACACAACTGTGTCTAATAATGATTTTGGGAATATGATATTCTGGGCGGGAAAAAAAAAAGAAGGAGAAAAACATGCTGACACAAACTATTCTGCTCTGTTGACATGTCATTTGAGGAAGGCTATATTCTTAAGCCCTTCAAATGCATGCAAATAGCCAGTCACCTTTCAATGAACCCCACTAAAGCTGAACTACGCCAGACGTTTAACCACAGCCATTTCCTTTTCTGCCTTCTTCTCCCCTCCTGTCGCCTGGTTCTCCTTCTCCTCAGGTTGCCAGGCTGTGGGGCATGCAGAAGAACCGTCCAGCCATGAACTATGACAAGCTCAGTCGCTCCCTGCGCTATTACTACGAGAAGGGAATCATGCAGAAGGTACAAAACGCACCCCTTATCATATTGTAAGCTCAGAGAATTTGTCGTCATTTCAAGATATTAGTCTTTAGACTTAGCCAGAATAGAGTTCAGCAAGGAAGACATATTTTGTAGGCCAACCCGGACATTGCCATCGCCCTGCTTCCCTTGACAAAAAGGCAATGGGAATATTCCATTGGATTTTGGGATATTGCAGAAAATAAGGTCTGCGTCAAACAACAGTTTATGATACTTGCACGTTTTGTTTAGCAAGATAATGTTCACAAATGAACACTGCTTTTCTGATTTTTGAAGTGTAAATACAGTCGGCAGAAGTAAAAAGTTAACGTTATAAACAAACTACACCACAGTCACGTCACTTCAACATCGCCACCACTAAGCTTCCCACTTGTAATGTGATATTGTGCGCTTAAGCTCTTCTACAAAAGCCTTTGGGAAAGTTTGAGTTAGAACAGTTTGCAAGAGCACGAGTATAAGTAATGTTAGTAACCGCCTTTCTAAAGACGCTTATTACTGACATACTTTATGTCTCTTAAGCTTGTGTTAACCACAGACCTTATTTCAGGCATCTAACCAAACGCCCATTCAGCAGCAGGTTCACTTGCATCAATCTATGGTACTGCTTTCTTATAATGCACTGTCTATCAAGGGTGTAAAAGTTGTAACTAACGACTTGTTAATCATTTACCAATTCTTTTTAGATCAGTTATAAGCCATTAATAAGAACGACTTTTGGGTTGCCAGGTTGTAAATAATCGCTTTGTGCCATGCTATTGCGAGATCAACACCAGACAAAGGGTTGGAACAATAATCCACAAAGTCAGCAGTTGTAAATATAATCTGCATAACCTTTTCAGAAATTAAGTGGACAAATGATTCATTGGAGAGGGTCTTCCTGCCGACTTAATGAGTTTGCTAAAAAGACACATACAAAAATGGATCTCTAGCACTGGGCAGAAAGTGAAATTGGGTTGCAGTGGCCAGTATGCGAGTCAAATTAAATGCTGATTAATCCCAACCACTAATCCTAACCCTAACCACCAATCACAGCTGAGTAACTTGTCAGATGATAGCTGGGTCACGGCACCCACCGCTCTTTTGTGATGCAGATCTGTTCATTTACTGGATATCTAAACAGGGAGAGTAAGAGATTTGTTACACATATGAGACTCACATAGGCAGCTGAAAAGTCTGCAATGTGATTTTTCCATACACGTTCCTCTGACTCGAGCCATTCCCTCTCTGTCCAGGTGGCAGGGGAGCGCTATGTTTACAAGTTTGTGTGTGAGCCTGAGGCCCTCATCTCCCTGGCCTTCCCCGACAATCAGCGGCCCAGCCTGAAGGCCGAGTTCGAGCGCTACGTCAACGAGGAGGACACGGTGCCCCTGTCCCACTTGGATGAGGGAGTGCCCTACAACACGGAACAAGCCCCCCAAAACATGGGCCCCCAGCCCTACTCCAAAGGCTACATGTACTAAAGCCAGCCCACTCCCTCTCTCTTTTCTCCCTACCTTCAGAAATCTTCCTGTTGTACCAACCCATCATCATACACACCCTGAAACCCCCTGCACCTCTTGCACATGCCCACCCCATCCACTTGTATATAAGGCTATGGTGTTTTTGTTTTAAATTAATCTCATTAGGGATTTTTGTTTTGTTTTTGTTTTTAAGAGCTGCATTCCTCTCACATCTGAGGCCTATTCAATCCATAAACATGACTGTGGTTGAAGAGATTGCTTAATAAATTCCCATAATAATACCCAAACTGAAGTACAGAATATTCTTTCCTGTGTTTTTGTTATGAGTTGCATGTAGGTATTCTTTACCTTGTCCCCCCTTTTTGTCAGTGAATAATTAAGTGATTCGACTTCTCATTTTTTTTTAAATATGTCTATTTGCTTTCTTGCCGAGAGTTACTGGAAAAGTGAAGCCACTGCCAGCAGCCAGTTAGCTTAGCTAAACAGCCAGCCTGGCTCATTTTTAGACTTTGGTGGATTAAACAAGTAAAATATTTTTTGTTGATTAGTGAGTTCTAAGGCTGTAAATGGATTTTGTTACCTTTGGCCAAAGCTAGGCTTTGTCTTTGTGCTAAGCTAAGCGGCAGCTTCATATTTCCCAAAATGTCTAACTATTCCTTCAACTTAAACAGCCTTGCACACGCATTGAATAAATATTTCATAGACGAGATCATGAAGAGGCAGCAGCAAATAAAAGTGCATGCAGTGTTTGTGTGCAATGACGAAAAACAAATGTCAAGATTGCAATAAAAACAATCAAAATCGTCTATATGTTAAATATTTCATAGAAAATACAGAATAGGAAATGTTGACCAATTTTTAGGTGTTAATGTCTGATAATGTAATGACATAGCTGTTGAGGCAAACAGTGAAACATCACAGGAGCAAGTAAGTTTAAATATGGTGAAAAACATTCCAATAAGGCTGTTTATTACCATTTGTCCGATCAACAGTTTGGCTTTGGCTAGTCTGCCAGCCAGCAGCTGGCTCAGTCAGTATGCACTACACAGTATGTGTCTCTGGTACGAGCGTAAGGCACAGGAGATCTTCAGGGTCGCCTGAAGGCGCGGGAGATTCTCCAAGCGTTGGGCTCCTCATAACGGTTGTACAGAGGTTCCAGTTTCTGCTGCCTCTTCTGCTTGCTGAGGCGTGTGGGGTCGCCAACTCTGTAGAAGGCCGGTGCAAACTCCACCAGCCAGCGAGGGTCAATGGTGGTCACCTCCCGCATGTACTCCTTGGTGGTCAGAACCAACTCATGGTACACAAGCCTGCAGGAGGTGTAAAGGACAGTACAGTTAAAAATGATTAGGGCGGATTCATTCACAATCAATTACAAATAGAGCTGATACGATTTGTCACTGAATTAATTATACAATTGACAGAAAATGAACTGGCAACTATTTTATATTTTTCAAATCGAAAATGACAAAGTGACTGTTTACTGCTTCTCAAATGTGAAGCTTTGAAGCTTACATGATAGTAAACTGAATATCTTTGGGGTTTGATGACACCTACAGCTCTAGGAAACAAGAACGGGAATGTCCCCCTATTGTTTTGTTATTAATAAAATAATTGTTGCATCCCTTGCTACAATTTTTTTTCAGATTAATTCAATGATTTAATCGGAAACAAAAGTCAGAAAATAGTAAAATGTGCTAATCAGAGTCCAAAACCCAAACAGAAAGAGTTATAATCAGTGAACATTTGGCAGTTTTACTTTTCTTTGACTCAAATCAAACTTAATTTGTATAGCAACTTTCATACAGGTAAGTGCAGTTCAAGGTGCTTCAGAAATAAGACACGTATAGACGATATAAACAACAGAAACAAACAAATTAAAAAACAAAACATCTTTAAGAATATGAAACCAATTCACGCGAGAAAATAAGAGATGAAAATGTATAAAATAGATTTTAAGATAGACTAAAAACTAGATAAAAT
>JAVQJV010104797.1:0-22164 GCA_036024995.1 Gadopsis bispinosus
AGCTTACTGTTCTGTGATATTACACATATGGATTATGTTCTCTGCATATGGCTGCCTCAGTTGCACTGCATCGGTTTAGCGAGCTGATCCAAATGCATCATTCGGAAAGAGTTCAAAAGGATTCTTTGTAAAATGCAATTCCTCCTTTTCCCCTCTTTTCCTTTTTGCATCGTCTTGAGGGAGACACACACTAACTGCTCCTCCTCCACCACAGAGTCCAAATAAGGCAAATCTCCGTCTCCGTCCATCATGTGTTTGTGACTGAAAGGTGAGCGGAGAAAAGAAATGACACAAATATTTAAGAAAAATAAGGACTTGTTTTAGAAAATGCTTCGAACAAGTTCAGGCTTCGTGGATATAGCCAATGTACATATATATCCAGTAATTATGCAGGTAGGCCTACTTCATGCAGTGAGTAAACATTGTACTGTACAGAATATTGATTATTGCAATGTGTTGCAATATATTCCAATATACAGGCTACTGCAGAAGTTATCGTGGACTCTGTATTGTAATACTTGTACTCAGATCCTAATATCAGCAAACTGTACTTATACGGGAAGTTTAATTTAACTAACTAAAGTAAAAAGCTCTCAAATATACTTTATGTAGTGGAGTCAAAAACACGTCACTTCCTTCTGAAACGTGGTGGAAAAGGACAAGAAGCGTAAAGATGTGTAAACTGGAAGGGAGGTGGGTGGTTTCTCGTGGGAGGTGTAATCAGTAAAAGTATAGTTCTGTTAGTTCTCCTTAAAATAAGACGGTGGTCAAAGACACACTAAAGGGCAGTTACACCCTGAGAACTGCGCTGCATGTATCTGCAGGTATCTGTACCTGACGTCTGATATTTCCATTTTAGAAACACACACACGTGTTAGTCCAGGCGACCTGTTGCTGCCTCAGGTAGCTGCACAGGACGGCAGGACTTTCTGTCCCTCGGGCTCGCTGACTCGCTGCACGTGTCTTCCACCATCTGGGACGTTGTGGACATTAATAACAGTCTGCAAGAGGATTTATTTTCTTTCTTTGCTCGACATTTATGAGCAACGCGTACTGTAGCTACTGTGCCGCCGTGCTAATCAAGGTCTCTGTAAATAGCAGTTAGCACTTTTGGTTAATTACAGAGACGCCGGGATGACAGAAAAGAGGGAGGGCTGATGTGCCGGGGATTCACAAAGCCTTTATTTACCGCTGCGCTCCTGATCAACACATGACACACTGGGGCAGATGCAGTGGTGGACGCTGGTGTTTTCGGGGGGGCTCCTGAACGCGTCTCCCTTTGGCCTGGAGTCATCTTGGTTTGCTCACAGCAGTGAACATCAGCGCAATTACCGTTGCAACGTTCGAGGCGTGTTTGCATGTTCGGTGGCCGCCGTGGTGTCCTCTCGGTTTGCTTGTGCTCCTGGTCGGTGTAGAAGCGACAAAGTGTTCATGCTCTGCGTTTCCTTTCGCCTTTTGCTGTGATCGCGACAGTAACCAGACATGTACGTGCAGAATCTTTGCTCCTTTGGCTTTGTATTCTTTATCATATCGTGACAGCACCTGCCCTTCGCACTTTACCCCCTCTTTCTTTTCTGCATTTTACTCGGACGCTTCATTTGTTTTGTGATGGAAACTGTTCTCTCAGGATCAGAAATGGACGACATGCGTAGAGATACTGTGTGATGGAGAAAGGCGATCTCGTTTCCCACTCCAGTGTGCCCCTTAAGAGCACTTTGAGTGCTTGATGATTGAGCCCGCTACAAGAAACGTTTCAAATGTACAGGCGTGTATCTGTATTTCAAACCACACATGGAAACGCAGTGCATAATAATAGATATTTACAGGGTGTGTTGGGTGTTTAGCTACACGTGTAACCCCAAGCTTTTCTGTCTGTCAGTTACTTTGCGGTAATTTAAACACAACACATTTAAATTAGGGCTGTGCACCGTGCGATGACAACGTAAACAAAAATAATTGAGTCTTAAAGGTACGGTGTTTGATTTCAGTGCTTGGTGAACATGCCTGCTAGATGAAACATGTCGACACATTCTTCACACTTTATTTCAGATCAGCCTCTTTATTATACGCTAACAAGCTGACGTGGAGGCTCTTTGGCTCGCTCTCCAATGGGACAGTAAGTTCACGCAGTTTAGGCGAAAGACGACTCGAGTCTGACGTCTTTGTGCAAACCTCGTCTCTTTTGGTGGAGCGCTTTACACGCACAGAGACCCGGTGTCACACGGCTAACACGCCACGAAGGCTTCCTGTTCCCTCAAAGGTCAGCACTGTCGAGCTGGCTTACAGCCGTCAACGGAGTCCATTCATATGTCAAAGTTCACCAGAGTTGACCGTGAGGCCAAAGTCCATCTCTTTTAAATGCTGGTGTGACTGAGCAGGGCCGGACCTAGACCTTTGGTTGGCCCTACGCAGGAATTGGTTTGTGCACCGAGGCAACGTGTGTGCTGTCAGTATTAATTTAAAGCACACACAGTCCAACATGTGAAGCCTGTGAAGGCTCCTTCTCAGGGCCTTTGGCTGGATGCGGTTAATGTTTGATGCAGGCTTTACTGTAATGTTCTCGTTGGGAATCTCGGCTGCCTTCATGTGGAAGATGTCCGAACATAGAAAAGGACAAGACGCGGCCAAAAAGATCCGATGCAAACTGACCAACAACAGCTTGTGACGACGCTTATCCCAGTTTGTGTTTCCTTTCGATCTTGTCTCGTCTTGTCTTGTCCTGCAGAATCCCGGGAGCGCTTGTTTCGTACGGGACAATAAATGACTTATTTTGCCTAAACTAAAACTTGTCCATTTCATCCGTCTCTGAGGCCACGGTTTTGTCAGTGTTTGTCGGCAAACATGGCACTAAATGTTATGTGTTTTTGTTCAGGAAGTTCAGTTTTTATTTCTCTTTTTGTCCCGTAGTAGGCCGACTCTGTGCCTGAGCCACAATGGTGCAAATTCCCTGATGATATTTGCAATTACTCAAATTACCGAAAAACATTTGTCAGTGAACCTGGGGTTCTTAGGGCCCTTTGGGTTTCGGGGGCCAGTCGGTAATTCTCCCTAGTTTTGTGCAGATGTTCTATCCAGAGCTGAGCTGAAACACAGCTCTTCTTCAGGACAAGAAACATGTGTGTGCATTGGAACGCTGAGTTCACGCTCTGTCCGTACTAAGCATTCGTGTAAAAGTGAAAAACAACGAAGCAGTATAAACTAAATCTGTCACTGGTTGTGTTCCGTGTTTATCAAACCCCACCCGTCTGGCACCGACAGTGAGTTTAAACAAAGTAACAAACAGTGCTGTCGATACCGTTTAGTCTCTGTCTGTTTCCTTGATTTGTTTTTCCTCGGCGTCTTCCTAAAGACATGCCGTGGCAGGTTCATCTCCAGAGGAGTTTAAACCTCTGCGGTCGACTTTGTTTCACAGCATCCCTCTCAGTAATTAACCCTCCGGCCTGTGTGGACTCTGACCGATCAGCTGTAATATCCTTATCAATATTCTCTGTCTGTCCTCTGCAGCTCAGCGGTGCTGCACCCACATTCATAATCCCAGTTATGAAGTTAGTTCACGGAGTTAAAAGTTTTGCTTACAAAGCGATTCCAGAAGTAATACTGTTCACAACAAGCACCCACAGCAGACCTAGTGTAGAAATACTCTGTTAGAAGTAAAAGTCATGCATTCAAAATGTTACTTGAGGAAAAGCATCATGACCAAAATATACTAAAAGTAGAATTTTCACATCTGATGGGCGGGGCTACTTTTTATTACTTTCTATTCTGCTGGGTCGCCTTGTGACGTTCTCAACCTGTAACAACACATCATC
This sequence comes from Gadopsis bispinosus, assembly GCA_036024995.1. Classification (NCBI taxonomy): domain Eukaryota; kingdom Metazoa; phylum Chordata; class Actinopteri; order Centrarchiformes; family Percichthyidae; genus Gadopsis; species Gadopsis bispinosus. Next base: position 3,810 of record JAVQJV010104797.1, read on the forward strand.
ATTAGCTGTTAATCTGCACCACATTTATTCGACAGCTATAGTTGTGTTCCAGGCGAAGATTTGAAACGTGAGGAAAGAACAGTTTCATTTAAAGAACTGGCCCAAAGAGTTAAAAAGAGTTTAAAAACAAAGAAACATATTAACGTATGGTAGTATATTGTATTTTAACTAGAAGCTGCGAGTACTTCTTCCACTGCTCGCTGCTCACCTGGGTAACTTTTATGAGCTGCAATCAAATCACTGTTTCATGCTTGTTATGTTTTCTGACAACAGAAACTAAAGCTGGCTTGTATTATTCCTCTACACTGTATATCCCTCTGTAATATTAGTAACTAATTTCAACAGCAGAAACAGGCTACCCCACCGGAGGCAGCGATTAATCTCTGTTAAACAATAATAAAGCACCAGGCCTGTCACACAGACATTAATGGGAAACATGAGACACAAAAACAGAAAACGAAAAATGAGGGAGTGAATTGTGTTTGTCGTCACCTCTACTTTTATTTTTGCACTTTTAATGCAATTAGTGGTTTCTTCTCATGTTAGCCGGATCCTCCGACGGGAACACCTGCAGACAGGCGGACAGGAAGCAACATGTGAGCAGGAAACACACAGACGCACTCTGACTGACTCTGTTTAGGAAACCAAGCTAATTATTCTGGTATAAAAACTACCTGAATCATTATAATCCTCCCACAGATAATCATCATTAATCACGAAACAAAGCGAAAGTGTGTTGTAAAAAATTGGTTACGCGTCATTGGTTTAAAAAGAAAAAAAAAAAAAGTAGAGAAGTCGACTACGAGTCCCAGAGAGCATTTCTGTGAGAAACATCCAATCAGAGTTTCAACAAAGTTGAACTGTGTTAATCCAAGTGGTCCAAAGTGAAGGTGTCAAGGGGACAAATGAAAAGACGCTGATAACAATATTAATTATTGAACTGAATTATTGAATTATTAATGTGGGGGAATGAATGAAGTAATTCAATGGCACAATATATGAAAGTAAGGCAAATAAAATAAGAGGAATTTCGGGGGGAATGATCTGCAATTTCAGCGCACAAATGACTCATTCAGAAAGAACGATTATTAAAAATGTCCCTGCAGACACCTGCGGACTGAAAGGACCCACGTGACCCCAGCAAACAGAGTCCACGAGACTCGTTTTAGTCCTCCACCACATCACTACAGTACGAGCAGTGCCACAGCAGTGGCAGCGTGTTCTCCAGGTGGAAGGTGAAGGTTTGAAGGTCGGGCCGGTGGATGGGCATGTAGCGAGCTGGAGTTTCTGTCCCGTCACAGACCTGAAATTAACATTCGCCATCCTGTTAATCGTAACCATGAAACCCAAACCCTTAACCAAACCGTAGTTGCCATCGGCAGGTGCTTCAGAAAGCCAGAATTTTGACATACTGGATGTGAAAAAAGCCGTTGGCATTGAACAGAATGCTGAGTTTTGCTGTGCAATAGTGTCTCAAAGGTGTTGGATGGGGTTGAGGTCAGTCCAGTCCAGTTCTTTATGGATTTTGTCATGTAGAAAGAGGAAAGAGTCAAACACAAACTTGACACAGAGCTGGAGGAACACTATTTGCCTAAGCGTAAGGCTGTGACCCCCAAAGGTCAGAGAGCTCTCAAAGTGATGAAATGGACGAGAAAGACAAAAAGAAAATCCCTTCTTTTGCTTCTGTCGTGATCACGTTGGTGTCTGGCCTTTACCTGAGGATCAGGGTTCTGCAGGCTCCTCTTGTCTGATTTATAAAGGTCCCTGTTATCAGAGCGGCTGCCCCAAACCGCCTGAGTCTACAGTCAACACATGGAGGGTCAGACTGGTGACAGACGTCAGCAGCAACACAACACGCACACATATCTGACTGAGGTCATTGATTGAAGGACATTGTGTCAGTGTTCTCCCTGCGATCTTTCCTGCGTTCCCCCCACCCGGACTCTCTGCGTTTACGTTGGTGTTTTGGACTTTGTACCGTTTGTACGTGCTTTTTAGTTCTCCCTTAATAAAACCCGTTTCCCGTGAAGCTGCCTGCATTTGGGTCGTTCCTCCGCCGCCTACCCGCCCAGTCCTGACAGCTTCCTTCTTTTGGCCTCTAAAACCCTTTTAAACCAAACTGTCTGTTTAAAAAGGAAACATCGAAGGGGACCAAAAAGTACTTTTTTTAGTGTATTTTAACAAATTGTTATTGATAGCAAGTAACTCTTGAAATGCTTTTTGGCCCCCACTGATTTGGTTTCTGTGAGGTTTTGAGAAGGATGTTCTTGAGCAAACCAGACAGTTTTTGGAAGGTGTATTGTTCCTCTGTTGATGGAGCTAGGCTAGCCGTTTCTCTTGATGCTAAGCTAAGCTAAACACAACCCGAACCCATCTCTGTACTGGATGGACAGACATGAAACTGGCATGTTCTCATCTGAATCTGGATTATACAGCAAATAAGAGAATTTGTCCAAATGTTGGAGTCCGCCCAGGTGAGTAGCTCCTGCGACCTGGAGTCCAGCAGCAACAGCAGAACCTGGAGGTCAAAGGTCGTCCAGGAGGACCACAGCTAGCTCAGCCCAGCAGCATGAAGCTTCAGCAGGAAGCTGCTTTACATTCAGCTGGCTTGTCCTGTCCTGCTTTGATGAATAGACTGTAATCTGTAATCTGCGGCGGCTACCTGCTGCTAACGAGCCAAATTAATTAGACACAGACAGTAAACATCTATTGATAAGATCAGATGAAACTTTATTGATCCCTGAGGGGAAATCGGCGCGTTGTAGCAACAAACAGTAACAGGAAACCGCGGAAGAGCCCAGCAGGGGAAACATCACATGGCTACAGTGGGAATGCACAAATGAAAAAATATGAGATAAATACAAGAGCGTTTGGTTCAGTGTGACAGAAGAGGAACAATGGAATGAAGAAAGACTAAAGCTGTGACAATTAATGAAATATCTGCCGTATGAAAGAAAACACAAACACACATTAATTAGATGAACCTCCAGAGGTTTCCTGAGTGTGTGAAATGTAGAGCATAAATAATGAATCTCTGCTGGAAGGTGATAATTTTGGAGGCTCTGGGATACCTGTGAGGTATCACTGGTTCTCTTCCATCAGCCATGCCAGCGGTGATGACAGCCAGGCGGTCAACCACTTCGGTCCAGACTGAATTATCGCGTATTGGATGAAATGTCGTGCCGACATTCATGTCCCCCAGACGACTAAGGCGTCTGACTTTGGTGATCCTCTGACTCGTCTTCTGTGTCTTCTGTTGTTTTTAGGTTGGTTGCCCTTATGTTATGTCTAACGAAATTTAAATCCTCTGTATGTCCTGTACATGCTGCAGGATTGACAATAAAAAGCTGACTTTGACTTTTGGTGCTGAGGATGAATCCTAATGTCTCTTCCTGTAACGCCACCATGAGGCTCCCATTGGTCTACATGTTAGGTAGATTGCCATGAATTATGGTTCAGACATTCATGCTCCACAGAGGATGAATTTGGTGGAACTTTGGTGATCCCCTGAATTCTCAACATTTCAATGTGTCCAATACTTTGATTTATGACTAAATACCATTAAAACTAATGACATTCCCATCAGCCTCAGCTGTACTTTATATTTACTGCTAATTAACAAATATTAACGTGCTCACATGGTCATTGTGAGCACGTTAGCATGCTGACGTTGGTGTTTAGATCAAAGTGTCTAAGTGCATCCTGCAGAGCTGCCGGAGTGACTGTAGACTCTCCTTGTTGTGTTATGAGTATCTCTGATTCTTATCCATTTTTGGTCTGGATCTGATTTTTCCAGGTTTGGTCCTCGTAGTTCCAAGGAAGGCAAATCTTAATGCTTCAGCATACAATGATGATTTACACAGCAGTTTGTGTTTGTCGCCTTCCTGTTTCACCATGAAAATACAAAGCCAGCTGCGTAAAGAAATGGTTTTGACTGAACTTGACTGGCCTGCACAGAGGCCTGACCTCAACGCCATCCAGCATGTTTGGGATGAACTGGAACGCAGGCTGAGCCAGACCTGATCACCCAACATCAGTGTCGGACCTCACTGATGCTCTGGTGTCTGAATGGGATCAAATCCCAGAAGCAGGTTCAACATCTGCAGGAAAGACTGAGACCAGAAGAGTGGAGGTTGTTCGAGCAGCAGATGAATGCCATCACATACACTGATCAGCCCTAACATTCAGACACGAACCAGCTGTGATGTTCTGTGTGTTCTGACTCCTTTCTATCAGAACCAGCATCACTGTTTCAGCAGTTTGAGCTACAGTAGCTCTTCTGTTGGATCGGACCACACGGTCCAGCCTTCTCTCCCCACGACCATCAATGAGCCTTGGCCGCCCGTGACCCTGTCTCCGGTTCAGTGGTTCTCCTTCCTTGGACCCCTTCTGGTAGGTGCTGCCCCCTGCAGACCAGAACACCCCACAAGAGCTGCAGTGTTGGAGCTGCTCTGACCCAGTCGTCCAGCCATCACAGTCTGGTTCATTGTCAAAGTCGCTCACATCCTTCCGCTGCCCATTTTTCCTGCTTCAACATCAACTTGGAGACAAAATGTTCACTTGCTGCCTCTTATATCCCCCCCACTGACAGCTGCCATGGTAACCAGATAATCAGTGTTCTTCACTTCACCTGTCAGTGCTCATGAAGTCATGGCTGTATTGTTTAAGTGTCCATATACGTTTGGCCATTGACCTGCCTCTTTTCTCTCAATTTGTTATTTTTCTGTCTCTCTGCCTAGAAAACTGCTCTATGAATAAAGTTTACTCGCCTGTATTGAATTAGATTCTGTGTGTTTTCAGGCAGCCTGGCTTGCACAGCGCCGTTTTTCAATGGAATAATCTGCTCTCTGTTATAAAAGCACCAAACAACATTTGTAGCGAAGAAACAGTTGAAAAGGCTCCTAATGAGTCACATTATAACGAAGAAGTAAACTATGAGCGGCAGCAATCAGCGGTATTCTTTTGCACGTAGTCGAAGTGAATGTGATGTTATGGGCAGAAGTGGGGTGTTGATTGAACTTAATATTGTGGATTGTGTGTTGTATGCCTACATGTGTTTTGAGTATTTTCTTGTTCTCTGAGTCCCAGGAAAAGAAGCTGTTACAATTGTGCATTCATTTGGGGTTTAAAATAACATTAACTAATTATAAACAGTCCCGGTTTATGTTCTGGTACTGTGAAAAGAATGATCACAGACGCACAGAATCACACTACAGCTGTCACATTTGCATGAATAAAGCGAGACGGAAATTTTACTTTGAACACACGCTGATGCCAGCATGTGATGAGCGCCCATGTGCAAAGTGGGAGAAACTCTTTTGGGATATGTGTTTGGATTCCATTTTTATTGTTTCATCCGCCGAATCCAATTGATGCGATCTGAGCCAAATTTGCACTTGCCCTTATTTTATAATAATAAATTTGACGATAATCTGCCAACAAATCATATAAAGATTGCACTCCTTATAACTTCAGAGCTTGACTCGAAACAGCCACGTTCAGACGCGTTCTTCAGGCTCCTCGCGGCAGCAACATCAAACATGTTTGATATCTAGGAGTTAAAATCTGGATGATTGCGTCAGTGCTTTCCTGCACAGGAGATGCAAGTGAATGAGAGGACTTGTGACGTGGCTTGCTAAACATTAGCGTTAGAAGCTAACGTTACTCTCGGAACATTCTAGCCCTTGGGGCTAATGTTAGCCAGCGTACTACTGTCATATCCTGTAGTGATGCGCCATTATTTTAAAATCTTGTGTATGTTTGAGAACATCTGTGAAGTTCCTCCTTACGTGTGTGATGCCACCTGATTTCAAAACTGGTAAAAGGATTTTAAAACTCCTGTAGTCTGAACCCAGCTTAACTGACTCCATGGGAACGTTACTTCTTTGCTTTCTGCAGCATTTAACGCACCTGTGAAGACCATGACATGCGGCTGAAAGCTGCCTTTTAAAAGTTGCCACGTGGACCTTTTTTTTTTTTGTGAAGCTACACAAATTTGTTGAACTACAATTTCACGAAAGGTCATGAATGAACTTTTATGTCGTCATGTAAGTCCAGCCTCTGGTTTTCCAGATTTCCTGTCATGGAGTGCTGCTCAGGGAAACATTTTGGTCTGATGGCGGCACTAGAGGAAAGATCTGGGGAACACAAACAGAATTTAGGACCATCCTCTTGGGAGCGTGAATTTGAGAAAAGTCAGAAAACGTCCTCCTCAGATAGATTTGGAGCTTTTTCCTGTAGAAAGGTGATATTTACCGTTTTGCCCAGCAGCCATGAATGCGTCAGTATCCTGCAGGAACCTTCAGAAACAGGAAGTGAGGACTCCTCTCGGCGAAACCAAGGAGGTTTCACGCTGGTTGAATGTCTCAGGGGTCGCCAGGTCAGGTCATCAGCGACGGTTAGGACGTCTCGCCTTCAGTCCGCCACATGGAGCGTCCCCCGGCGGAGCCCACGCTAATGGTTCCTGTGTGACATTTAGATAAAGGTGAGAGGGAAAAGATTCAGTAAACTCACCGTCGACTTCTAACCTCCCATCCAGGAAGTTAAACCGCAGCCAGTGAACCTGCCATTTCCTCTGCAGAGCACTTCATCCTGCTAATTGACCCATTAGCCGGATGACCTGCGACACAAAAGGAGGAGGAGGAAGAAAGGATGAGACGGAGAGAGAAAGAGGACCGACAGTTGGACCGACTTGTTGGATATTTTTCTGCTTTGTGCAGGTTATTTAGGAGCTTTTTCTTTTGCGTGTTGATTTCTGTTTGTTTATCTGCTATATCTCGGCACATTTCAACCCTCTTTGCTGAACATACTGAGTTCTGTGCTGTGTGATACTTCTTTTATGAGGTTTTCTTGGAGAGATAGAGAGAGAGCATAATAGAACATAATTTTCTAAGTCTTTATTATGCCTCCGGCACAAGACAAAGCTAGAAGAAAGCCATCTTTCTTCTCTGGCCCTCTACACTGTGAAAGGAGCATTTTATTTTATAACAAATCAATAAGATTTCCGGGAGTCCTGCTTTACAGTGTAAGTTGTGTTTCCTCTTTATGTTTGTGTTACTAATAATGTCCCTTCCATGCATCCTCAGTAACATGAAAATGAGTCTGCAGCTATTTTTGTCCGAATGTCCCAAACGTGCAATTTTCAGGCTGAGGAAGGCCTCCCAAAAAACATATACAATATAAAACTGTTTCTTCCAGGCACCAGTAATGACGCTTGTAACTCACAGCTCCCCTTAAATAGATTACACAGCACACCAATGAACGTAAGAGAAGTAACATCCAAAATTTTCGTTATTCGTCTCACCACACGCCGCTAATATACTGTAAAAAGGTGCAGTTAGTTTTCAATAATTTAAACCAGAACTTTTCGAAAAGCTTCACAACCTAAATCTCATTTTCAACTCTTCTCCTTTGTCTGACCTGTAACTGGACGTTAAACGCTCAGCAACAGAATCTCAAATCAGAAGTCTGTGTTGCCACACAATGATAATGTGAATTTGGCCAAAAACAATAAATGTGAAGTCGACACAAAAACCACCAGAATGGTCCTTTAATTTGCTGGCCTGGCAGGTCAGCCAATCAGACAACGGACACATCAGTTGTGAGGTTGCGGTGGGCGGGGCTGCAGCCGCTCCTGTTGCTCGTCAGGTGACCTCTGACCCCTCTTGATTAGCATCTGCTCGTTATCCCATTAGTGCCCACGATCAGCTGATTCTCTCGGTGGAGGAACTAAAACACACTTTGGGATTTAAATAACGTCTTTCCTTCCCAGGTGAGTGACCATGTTGTAACGTGGCGCCAATGAACTTCCAGGTGTCCACGTATAGAAAAGAATGGACTGCATGCTGAGTTCTTTGCTTTCATTATTTTAACTAAGTACATTTACTCTAGTACTGTGCTTAAGTACAGTTCTGACGTACTTGTACTTTACATCTCAGAGGGAAATATTGTAATTTGCACAACTTTAGTTACTGGATGAAAACCATGTATCTCCAAATGTGGCTTTGAATGTTTCTGATAAACTGAAGTAACCGAAATCGTCCTCCTCCTCCTTAAGCTAAATAAACTATTTAACCCCCCTCACAGGGTGGTGTTAGTACTTTTACTTAAGTGAATGATCTGAATACTTGGACACGCCCTGTGCAGCAGGTAGGCCTGGATTCCCTTTCTGGACCTCAGTTAGTCTCATGCCACATTTGAGACCCACCTGCCATCAATCTCTTATCACACCGTCTGTCTTTAACCCTGTTGTCTGTCCGTTTCCTGTTGCCAGTTCGTTCTAGTTACCTTGTGTCTAACATCCCACCTATTCTCAGTCCTGTCTGCTTCCCTGTTTTGATCTCGCCTTCTGTACCGTTCCTGATTGCCTGCCTGTGTACCAAACCCTTGCTTGAAAAACATTAAAATCCTTTTTTGATCTTACCTGTTGTCTCCGGATCGTGCGTTTGGGCCCTGCGATATGTTATCAATACAGATGATCAGATCAATGGGAACCATCAATGGGTATGCACAGCCTTTAAAATATAATAATGCATTTATTTCTGTATGTGAAATGACCGGACCGGCATGGACACGGCTTGTTGTCCCCACAGAAAGAACTTAATGAGTCACAAACCACGACATCCTCCGGAAACAGTTTGTTGTCGTCTGTGCTACTTGCATCGTTTCGATATTTTATTATGTTTTTGTGTTGTAAAACAGGTGAAGACGTTTTTCTTATTTTGCTTCAGCTGCAGCGTGTCGAGCTCTCGGGGCCACCAGCGCTTGGAATGGATGACCGGCTGCATGGACGTTTGTGATGAGTGATCATACAGCCAGTCGGAGGTTACACCAAAGTTGTCTTATTACAGTAACATCACTTGCCTACAGCCCCCAACGGTTGTCTTCTGGGCTTGTGTTTACACGCTTATCCTCTGTGGAGAGAGTTTTTAAAAAGCTCAGTTTTTAGGTGTGAAAGTTGACGGCATGGTGTGAACTGAGAGGAAGAAATGTGCTTTCAAATTTAAACGGCTTAGCGTAAATGCACTCTCTCTCTCTCTCTCTCTCTCTCTTTCTCTCTCTCTCCTGAACATCTGTTACCATGGCACCCATTGGAAAATATTGCCAATCAATCAGCCGGCTCCACTCCCAACATGAAGCGCACACACACACAAAGTCGTGTTTCCATCGCTGTATGCTGATATTTTTGGGCTTTTAGGAGCTTTCGTTGGACATGTATACAGCTCATTCACAGCCGCTTCCTGCTGACGCTCAGCTGTGTGCGTTGGCCAACAGTTTGCAGGGCTGCAGGGGTAGAGAAGTAGAAGAAGAAGAGAAGAAGAAGAAGAAGAAGAGAAACACAGCTGCTTTTAAACACGATGAAAGACTGGGGAGAACAACAGGTTTTTGGATTCGACAACCGACCTTTTCAAGAAAGTAGTTGCACGAATGAAAGAGGGAGGCGGAGTTCGATTGGTCGAACATGGCTGCCGCTTTTCCATATGTTGACATGATGAACGACATGTTAGGGCAGTGGCCCCTGTCAAACACTACCAGAATATGCACAAGCTGCAGGTGAACGGGGACACTCATTTTCGTGGCTTAGCAGGAATAGTATTAATGAAAAGGGCGAAAACCGGAATATTGTGTGCACATGTAAGCGTAGCCATTGACTTGCATTCATTTCCTGGAGACTTACCCTAACCCTTAAACCAAGTCCTCACCATGAAATGCTGCGATTTACAATAATGAGACGTGCGTTTTGTCTCTATAAGGAAGCGAGTCCCCATAACATGAGGAATACATGTCCACACACACACACACACACACACACACATGCACACACGCTCAAAGGTGTGTGTATTAGTTTTATTGTGTGTGTGTGATCATCATCCTTTCTCATTAATGCAACACACACACACACATTAATGTGCTGCCAGCTACAGAACCGTTCTCAAATTAAATGAAACACACACACACACACACACACACAGCTATTTAGCATCCACTGTTACTGTTTGTGTGTTATGGTCTCCATGGTAACAGCGAGGTCAACCACCAACAGAGGGCTGATTACCATTAATTAATATTTATAATTATTCAAGAAGGCTTCATCCACCATTCTGCTTCTATCTATCTATCTATCTATCTATCTGTTGTGGTGAAGTACAACTGGCCAGAATATCATCTGGTTGTTGAGTATGTTATGTTGCGTGTGAAGTGTGAATGGTGTTACTACACCGATTATTTTGAGTGAGGACGGCGCAGGAACAGGGTGAGCCGCTTATTGTCCGCACCAACTGTCATGGCAATCCATCCAAATCGCTTTTGAGATATTTCACTCTGAATGACACGTGCTCACCTGCTGGTGGAGCTAAAGAAAAGCTTCATGTTTCCTGTGCAGACATCTGAAGAACGCAAATAACAGTTTGCGGCCACTAGCTTGGTAATTCACAAAGCCAGTTATTTTTATACTTAAAATGTGCTTAAGGATTCACATAAATAGAAAGTGTCAACTCAAAAAGCATATTTCGAATGACCAATAGCCACGAGACACCGTCGGGGAGAGACTGGCGTGTTTCGTCGCCGTTAGCTAGCCAACGTCCCCTCGGATGCAATGACACAAAGTGCGTCAGGTTTCTGAAAGGAGGATGTTGGGGATAAACAGCGTGCGGCGAGGAAACATGACCCTGAATACATTACATTTGGATTCATAACCTGCAGGCAGTGAAGCTGAGCCGAAAAGCACGGCGTGTTGAATGAGGTGAAATCCTGTCAAACCACCGAAGCTCCAGAGACGCATCAACACAAAGCACCCGGGATTTTCTGTCTCATTTATTTTGGAAGGCCGGCCCTCGGAAATGTCTTAACAATCAGAAGCGTTACAGGAGTTACAAAAGGTTGAGAACCCCAGCAAAGCGTGTGCAGTAGTACAGTAGCATACAGAAAAGTAGTCTTTGTGCCTGAGCCAAACCAATATCTTAACTAAGGCCAGTTTGCTTCTGAATTATCCAGCACTTCTACATTATGTACTGCAGAACAGCTCTGCTGAAGCACAGTTTTAAATAAAGTACACGTTGGCTTCAAACAGCACACGTCACACTTCCAGCCTGTGCAGCTTTAGCAGCTAAATGATTTCATGCCATGAGCAGCAACAACAACAACAACAACAGCACAACACAAACAGTATTTTCCAACACGACGGTTATTGATCTGCAGTGAATACGGTTGATTCCCAGAAGACTGCGGGACGAGGGCTGAAATAATTTAATTTAGAAAATGAAATACACGAGTCTGGTTCATCATGTCTGTGCAGGAAAAGCAGAAAGTTATTTAAAAAATATAAATAACACACACACACAGCGGGAACACAACATGTCTCTCGAGAGCTGTGGGTTATTGAGGAGTGTTCAGGTCGTGGCTTTAGTCGGTTACTGTTCATCAATAAAATATTCAAATGACATCGAGCATAAACAAGTGTGGCTGCTTTTCTTCATGTTCTCTCAGAGAGAAAGATCATAGGATTCGTATCTTCGGTTTAACCCCCAGCTTAAACATGGTGCAGGTGTTAGCTGTACATAGCCAGCACAGTTCCGTGTCTCAATTCGGATACTTCCATTACTACGCTTCCATGTGGTGCGTGAAGTTTGACGGGGTAGCGTTGCCTCAAATTGAACACACAACACCTTTTTTTAAATGGCGAGTTGCGGCCGGGCAGAGCGTTATCGTCAACATCTGCCTCCCGCCGAAACATCTGGCGGCTTAGTTTGCTCGCTTGGCTTTTAATAGAATTTGATTAAAATAAATAGACATTAGCGTGGTTTGGTCCTGGCAAAGAAGCAGTCAACAGAGTTTGTCGCAACGACGCAAAGTCATCTGCCGCCTGTCATGTTGTCAACCCGAAAATGTAGGCAAACCGCAAACCGAGCCGTGGACGCTGTGTCGTGTTTGTATCCAAATGGCCCGTCAGGTAATTGGGGACTGGCAGCAGGTTCCAGTCATACGACTTGAATTTGAGTTGATTTATGTGCTTAGATCACAGAATGTAGCTTTGACACAGACTAATGCCACAGCAAAATATATATATATATATATATATATATTTCTATATAAAAGAAAAAGAAATCACACATTTCTGGAAGCCATTTTTGTTTCTGGGCAGCCTCTAACAATGTGGCTGTCAGGATGAGTGACAGCTCCCTGTGTGGTGGATTGAGGCATCAGGTGACAAACTGACAGCGTGTGTGTGTGTGTGTGAGTGTGTGTGTGTGTGTGTGTGATATCGTCAACATTCAACAAGTGTAATTCTGACAGGAGCTGACATGTCAAGATGCTCTTGACAGCATGACACGCCGATGTGCTGCGGCCTGTGTGTGTGTTTGCAGGTTACATCATCCAGCCGAAGATGTACTTTTTGTTAGAGGACAAAAGCTTTGCTGTTCTTCACCTGCAGAACACGCGGAGACCAGATGAACCTGCAACGTGACGAATGCTGACACTGGACTCTCAGCACCGGGCTGTAATGCCATCCAACATTTGGAGTCCCGCGAGCTCAGCAGGGCAGTCTGCGAAACTCGTTTGTTCCTCAGTCTGTCAGACCAAAACTTAGAGTTCTCTTCTGAAGTCACTCAACGTTCTAGTTGTAATCTTTGCCGTCTACCTGCCCTGCTGTTGTTACAGCCGCCGCCCCTCCGCTCGCTCATGGACTCGCCGCTTTAGTCGAGCCGTGACGTTTCTCTGTTGATGCCGCTGTTAAACAGGTAATCTCAATAAAGTTTTTGGTAAAGTTGCACGTTTGTCGAATGCTAATGTTAGCCTGGCGGCCAAGATGGCCACCGCAGCCCACGGGGCTTTTCATCGCAGCAAATTCATCTCTTCAATCACGGACTGACTGAGCGTCCTAATCTGAAAGTGGCAGTTTTCGTAGTATTTACCACCCAAAAGCTGAGCTGAACTTTTGTTAGTGCTGGGTCATAATTACCTGTCCAGAAAAGAATTGCTATTTTCTGTCCTGTGTACAGTACCATCTGAACGCCAAGCTGATCTGTGTTTTCTTTAGAATTAATTGTCTGAAAAAAACTGCTTTCTGTATTGTCCATTTTATCTATTATCCTAAAAATGAGCAGAACAGTATTTTCTGCAGCATTTCCAAAGCCGAGTTAGACCTCCACAGTTAGTAGCAGATACTTTCTAAAAACCGAGGCAATTATCTCTACCATCCAAAAGCTGAGCCAAAGTAGTTGGTAGTATTTACAACCCAAATGGTGTTTTACTGTCAGAAAAAACTTCCATCTGTTTATCATCCAGAATGTGCAGAAATGCACCTTTTGTATTTATCGTCCTACAGCTGAGTCAAACAGTATTACTGTGGTATTTATAGTCTGAACAATAAGCTGAAAGGTATTTTACTCAGAGGAAACTGGCTTTTACCATCTCCCCCTGATGCCTGAATGCAGCATGAGCCACAGCTGGATGAGGTGAGAGGGGGGCATGATGGGAGATGGAGGCCTTTCTGCCTGCGGCCATGTTAGAGCGCAGGTCTGTAGTCCCGATTCCCACGGGCGCTCATTAGAGAGCCGCCACTCAGAAAACACACCTGCCAGCAGCCAATGAGACGCTGCCCTGCATCCCACACAGGTCCCGCCTACACACGAACCGCCGCTAACACGCTCGCGCACACACCTTCAGAGCTGTGAGCGGGGTCTGCTCAGGGTTCGGCCTCCTGGTGCTAATCTGGTTTGTCAGCGAGGCAAAAGAAAAATAAAATCAAAACTATTACAGACAGACGTGGTAGACATCTTCATCTCTAATCGAGGGGAGTCTTCCTCGGTGCGGGAAGGGAAGCAGCCATCAGACATGATGCTCAGCCTCGGCCTGCACACACAGCTATGTCTTAATCTCCTGTCTCCTGCAAGCTGCTGCAGCTGCCTCGCGGACGATTACTGGAAGCTAACGTTCCATCAACGGTGACAAAGTATACTTTCCAACAACCCCAAAGCTGTCGGATTTACACTTTTCTACCTATTTTACTGATATATAAATACTGTCGGGGTTTTCTAGAAATTGTGATTCGCCAAACTGAGTAACTGACGTGAAAGAGACGTCCGTAACTCAGAGGATCATTTATTTTGAGCTACAAACACTTAAATATCCCTTATTTAAATCGTGACGTCCTAAAAGTTGTAAAATGCACAAACAGCTGAATCCACAGTTACAGAGTCGCTGCCGTTCATGAGTGCGAGCGGCTGGGAGGCGGGGCTACAGGAAGCGCTAGCAATCTTGCTATATCGGCCGCATGACGTGGAAGCTATGCAGAAGATCCGGGTCATTTTATACCTGCGAGTTGAACTTTTTTTGGCTTCGTGCACCGCTGAGCATCTTTCATAGTAATGAGCAGGGCCCCGCCTCCGGCGCTGCATCCAGTTGTCTTTATACATCCGTGCATTCGCTACGCCGCCTGTGCAGAAATGTAAATGTGCTGAAGCTACTGGCCGACAGGAGCCAGACGCAGCGACTGTAAGTCTTGTCGTCACAGTGAGGTTGCCAGGTTTGGTCAGCTGTGCTCACCGTTTACATATTTGGCACTATTGCTCCAAATAGTTGTGACACTTAACTGTCCTGAAACTCGCTATGTGTCCGCTGTACAACAAAGCTGCAAAGCGAGTTTTCACCTGGCGTCATCCTTGTGAATCAAACACTGTTTGGGTGTTTCGGCAGCCTGTCAATTCGCACCAAACAGCTCGTGCAAAGATCGTACAGACGTTAGAAGTGAATGTCTGGAGTTATTGTGGACTGACTGTCTGACTGACTGATGTCTTCCTCTTATTCTCCTCCTACCTCTTCTTATTGTTCCTCCTTGTCTCTCTCTTTTGCATGATTTTGGCTGCATTTGCAGTCAGTCATTTGCAGTGATTTTAGATGCATACCACCTCTGAATTCAGCCTTTAGATGGAAAATTCACCTTAATTCACCCCCCCCAGGCATACTAACTGTACGTTTTTCACTACAAAACCAGGCCGCCAGTCTTTATGCTGGCTAACCACGTCCTGATTTTTATTTCAAAAGCATCAGTCATCTGTCCGACGAGGGGCGGGGCCGTGTACCGTTATTTTGGGAGGAAAAATGATAATGATGATGATGATGATGATGATATCCTGCCTGAGAGCAAAATGGTAGGTGTGATGAGCGAAGAGGAGAGTGAATATGAGGGGAAAAGAGAGAGGAGGAGGTGATGGGAGGGAGGAGAGGTCAGAACTCCTTTCATCTCTCCATCTCGACTTCAAAGGCGACATCGGCGCTGCTTTGATTCCATCAGCGCCTCCTGTTGTTACGAGGAAGAGGAGGAGGGAGGAAGGAGGAACAGGTGGAGGAGGAGGGGGCCTCCTGTAGCCACATATTGATTCTTAATGCTTGTCTATATTGTTCTGTATATGTCTGTTTGTTGGGTTTATTCATGGTTAAAAGGACCCAGTCTGACGCCATAATACCGTCGACCATCAACGGCGGCAAACAAATACCTCTTTATGCTTAAAAGACCAATTATTCATTTCTTGCACCAGCGATAAAACAATCTGTATCCAACCGGATGATAGCTCATATTCTTTTATTCTTCTGTGATGGTTGATCAGAGTCCGCTTTGATCGTCTCGGGTACATCTGGGCGTTCAGACCAAAAATAAAACATGGCAGTGCGTGTTAACAGATGAGAGGCACTGGAGTTGCTCGTGGAAGATGAAATGCGATCCAGGAAGTGCAGGTTTTAGTAACAGACAGTCGAGGGTGGCATGAAGAAGAGCTACAAACAGAATTTGCCCAGAATGCGCGCTTAAACACATTCGCGCTGACTTGAAATGAACATCGGTCAGAAACCAGTGTCAAAACAACAGAACCACATCTGGACCTTATCAGACACCTCGACTACTACATTAGTGCGAATAAATGGAGTGCGGGGTTGGTCCAATGGGTCCCACAGGCGTCGCAAAATGACGAGTTTGACCGTCAACCTGACAGACATCGTAGTGGACGACAACCGACGCCTCATCTCACCGATTTTTTATTCACGTTAACATCGGTACCATTGCTGCTACTGTAGCTTTACATCTGTGTGTGGAGCTGTACCGTGCTGCTGTGTCTCCTTCCTCCTGCTGCTCTCTCTCTCTGAACCCAACCAGTCGAGGCAGATGAGCGTCCACCCAGAGCCTGGTTCTGGTTCTGGTTCTTGCCACTGTCTCCTGGTGCTGCTCATGGTAGGAACTGTTGGGTCTCTGTACATAAAGAGTCGGTCTGGACCTGCTCTGTATGAAAAGGTGCTATGATATAACTTTGTGATGCCTCACAATGACGAGCGCGTCAGAAAGGTCTTCCCTCGCACAGTAAGACTAATTCCACTTGAGCTGCTCGCTAGCGCCAACATTAGGTCAAAATGTCCCATTTGAATCAAGAAATATGAAACCAATCTGGGAGAGCAGGGCTCTTTTCTGGCTTGACAAATTTTAGTCTTTTCCAAAATCAAACAATATTTGTTTATGAAGAGAAACACTCAGTTTTACCATTTGCGTTTGTATTATTCTTCCTGTGCACGTAATCACTTCCATTACATCTGCACACCGAGTCTGACTTCAGACACATCTACACGTTAATACTGATGAAAAATCGACCTCTAATCGTCTTCCTCCTGATGTGACTGACGGAAGGACAGAAAGTTTGGCTCGTTCACAAAGCTGCAGTTCCTCCTACCTGCGCTGTGCTTTCATTTCACTTCCCTTCATGAGGGATAATTAGCAAAAACACATTCGCAGTCTGAAACCTAAAAACAAAGACACAGGACTTTTACTTGCAGCCCTTGAAACAGTGAAAAAGGTTTTCCATTTGAAGACGATGATTCATGGACGAGCTGACGCTCTGCAGTTTAACATAATGCAGTATAACTCTGTAGCTTTCAAATACGTACTTATAGTAATATGTATATACACACACTGTGTTCAAAACTTTATTTACACAAACATAAGTGGGAGGAGTCTGCAAGGTCAGTCGTGTGGAGGAGTGAAAATGTAAAATACTTTCTGTCATTTTCGGTCATTCTTATCACACTTTGAATTAGTTATTTGATGCTATAAAAGGGGGCGTGACTTACTGATTGTAAAATTGACACCTGTTTTCGACGCTCAGCTAGCGGTTCCTGCCGCCGACTTTGAGAGGTTTTCATGTTGTGTCTCGGGCCCCTCGATGGAGAATAACAGGCTCCTTTAAAATCTGCACTGAGTGTTGAGAAGCCGCGTTAAATAAGACATTAGTTTGAAAACCAAATTAAGTTTGGCGTCTTCCGTCTCAGTTTGCTCAGCGTCTGTTAATATCATCGTTATTACAACAGTAACAGGCTAAATACAAAAACATACGTCGTCCTTATTATGTGCATAATTAAAAGTCAACAGATTTCGGTTCACGCCGTTTGAGTCGAGCTGCCACGTTAAGTCAACAGGGCGAACGGGGAGCAGTAATGGATTTCCTTTATTAACGCAAACAATCACGGCAGATGAATACAATCGAGGCAGAATTAAAAGAGTTTCAGAGTGAGGTGTGTTTCTCCAGCCGCTGTCGGCTTCTCGGTGTGTGTTCTCTTTCAGTGACTCTGCGATGGAAACCAAGAAAAGACGAAGCAATAAAATGACTTTAAAGTGACGCGCAACCGAGCCTCAAGACGCCAAACTGCATCTTTATACGTCCTCCACCTTTTTTATTCGTCTGCGTGGGTTGTTGTTTTGTCTCTTTATATATTTTATGTCTCCTTTGTTTTCCGTCACTGTCAGTCTTCATCAAATCTAACAAGTCATCAGCGTTTTTGTGTCAGACTGATCAACAGGATCAACATCTAACAATTAGAATCCCCAAAATCGGAACGCTTAAAAGGGGAACCGCACCGATTCTCCACAATCACTGTGTTTCCAGGAGTTCTGCTGCAGGTGTGGACGAAGTAACAGAGACGGAGCCCAACAGCATCCAAGGCCCGTAAAGACAATTCATCGCTCTCCATCGACTCTGCATCGCCTGAGGAGCCTCCTTGTTGTTTCGGTCTGGAACCGCCATTCAAAACCCCCACGTTTATGAATTCTCACTGTAAAATTCTCCTCCTGATAATAACAATGTGACAGCATTTACCAGTAAACAAAAAAACATCCGTTTTCACAAAAATACCACGAAAAAGCACCAACAGCAGACGTCAACAGAAGCTAATGCATTAATGTAAAATATGTAGGTTAACAACCGCATTAATGTAAGCACTGCAATGTGATAAATACGAATAATCCAAACATAAGTATTTATGGATTTTGGGGGGGGGGGTTGGGTTAAGCGACCACCCAGACCGCTTTGGGCGCCCCCGC
>JAVQJV010104800.1:0-31723 GCA_036024995.1 Gadopsis bispinosus
TTTTAACTTAATAAATCATTTTCAAGTTTATAAACATGCTTAAAGTGGACATCCACGCATTCCTTGAACTACTTTCTTTTTTAAGTATAAAAGAGACACATCCTCCCATCATGTAATTCTCCCAGACCAGTTTACACTCACATTCATTACTCAATGCGTCGCCTGGCGGCAGGGCTAGGAATAGCACAATGAGAAGCACATAAACCAGTAACCTAAAAAGCCTGCTGCATGTCATAAATATGAGCTGGAATCAGCGCTATGGCTGCAGGTTATGGAATTTAATTTAATGCTTTATATGCCTTTTAAATTCACTCATAGACACGTTTTGTGGGCTTATTACCAGTCTACTGAATTAATTGGCCTACTTATCTCGGATCATATTAAAAAGTAAATCTTTATATAATTTCACAAAATTACATTTTAATCAAATTAAGACCATTAGACGAACAGTTAAACTTTTATTTGACCGGAAACGACCAAAGTCTGGGCTCGGGTGCGCGTATGAAATATTTGTCCGGTGATGGAAAGTCAGCTCAGGAATGCATTTCTCCCCCTCTGTGTGTGCGTGTCGGATGTTCCTCTGACTGGCTGTGAGGTAAGAACACTAGTCCGTCCCCCTCTCTCGGACCTCCCTCTCCCATTGGCTGGGACGGGACCTCAGGAATGTCCTGGAACTGTTTAAATAGCACTTGTATCGGCAGGATAAGTCAGTAGAATAAGTCTAAGCATAGGAATAAATCCCGGCCAGGAGCGCAGAGAGATTTTGCAACAATCGACCCAAAACGAATGAGTTTCAACAAGAGCTAAAGGAAGAGAAGCGGGATACATAAGGGGAGAAGCGAGGACTTTCCCCCTCCTTTTTATCTCTTTTTATCAGAGGGGATTTTCATTATAAAGGTTTGTGGACAGTTTATTTTTTTAACTTCTTTTATTATTATTTACCATTATTTATTAATGACAAAATGTAGTCTGCATGTGTTCCGTAACGGCGCGTTTGTCTGTCTCCAGGGATCACTTGAGATTCCAAGATGATGCTGTGCGGCATTGTTTTCCTGTTGATGCTTTGGAGCTGTGAAGGCGCGAGATTGGCAGGTAAGAATGGAAAATGTCTGCTAAATGTCTTTTTTTACCTGTGAAAACTTTCTTCGTCGTTACATATTTAAAGTAATCATTATTATAAGGGCTTTAACTGTGACAGTGGCACTCAAGTCATTGTGAACTCATCACTATAATATTTTAATGATACTCTATAAAGGCAGCTATATTGTTAGAATGTTTTGCTGTTACTGCTGTTTGTGTAATCCTAGTAAAAATATCACAGCTGATTTGGGGTTTCTTTGTTTTTATGCATTTTCCTGCACACTGTCATTAAGAGAGAGAGAAACTGAACGATGCTTTTCTTTTCTTTGACCGCAGAGAGTCGGGAAGATAACAGTGTGTATGACTTATTTGAACTCGCCCGGGTAAACAAGAGACACCACGGTGTGAGCTTGGTCAGAGGCGAAGATCCCTACAGCTCTGCATACAAGGTCTTGAACGCAGACCTGATCCCCCCAGTCCCCGACAGCTCCCTCAGGGACCTCCTCGACTCCATC
Organism: Gadopsis bispinosus; assembly: GCA_036024995.1. Classification (NCBI taxonomy): domain Eukaryota; kingdom Metazoa; phylum Chordata; class Actinopteri; order Centrarchiformes; family Percichthyidae; genus Gadopsis; species Gadopsis bispinosus. The sequence continues at coordinate 1,596 of JAVQJV010104800.1, forward strand.
CAGGCTGAGAGGGGCTTCCTCCTCCTGGTCAACCTGAAGCAGTTCAAGAAAACCAGGGGCAGCCTGTTGACCATCGAGAAGAATGATGGATCCGGACCCGTCTTCGAGATCGTCTCCAACGGAAAGGCGAACACTCTGGATGTGGTCTACTCCACCATGAACAAGCAGCAGGTCGTGTCCATTGAGGATGCAGACTTGGCCACTGGACACTGGAAGAACATCACGCTGTTCGTTCAGGATGACCGAGTGCAGCTGTACATCGGCTGTGAGGAGATCAATGTATCAGAGATGGATTTGCCGATCTATAAAGTGCTGTCCCAGGAGGTGGCAGACATTGCCAGGCTCAGGATCGGAAAGGGGGCTGTGAGGGATAGATACATGGTAAGCTCTATAGTGTTTTAGCTCAGATGGAAACACAATTTCTGTCTAATGATGGAAAATAACATTCAGTGCACTATAATTTGTGCTCACACAATAACTGATGTAAGAAAGTGATGGTTTAATAGTAATGTGTTGTCCCTCAGGGAGTGCTTCAAAATGTGCGCTTTGTCTTTGGGACCACTCTTGATGCCATACTGAAGAATAAGGGATGCCAGAGTGGAGGTAAGTCTTAATAAGATCTTATTCATCTGCAAAATATGGAAGTGTGTATACGGAAACAAATGAACTACCACACTGTGCTCCAGTGAAAAGAAATGAATGCGTCTTCTCTCCTCTTTCTCCCCCCGCAGCCACCTTAACTGATGTCATGACCTTGGACAATCCAGTAAATGGCTCCAGCCCTGCCATTAGGACTGATTACACCGGCCACAAAGCCAAAGGTGAGACCTCTCCTCCCCAAAGAGACAAGTTTGTGTTTCTGTTCTGCTGTACACTTTAAGAGAGGTGTAGTAATTTATTGGACTCTCCTCTCCTATATTCAGATCTGCAGTCTGTCTGTGGCTTCTCTTGCGAGGACATAGCCAGCATGTTTAAGGAGCTCAAGGGACTCGGCGTGGTTGTTAAAAAGCTGTCAAATGAGCTCCGCAAAGTGGTAAGCGCCAACGGCCATCAGGGCCTGCTCTTTGTCATCATTCACTCCCGCTTTTCCTCCCCTCCCCGTCTTTCCCCCTGCTTTCAGTTAACGCATTACCAGTGCGTAGCCACTTGTCGCTGTAATGGCGGTCCCTGGCCAAGTTCTTAATGAGACCCATGTGAATACACAAATATGTTTGACTGTCGGTTCCATTTGCACTGCTTCGCTAGAGTCAAGCAATGTCTTAATTATGGTGTCGGTCAGTGATTCATTTGTATTGGAACTTTGGCAAAGTGAAAGTTTTCCATCCTCCATCCTGAACAACCCCCTTCTCCCTGTCTCTCTCTCTTCCCCCCAGTCTGAGGACAACACACTGCTGATAACTCAAATGAACATCCACAGTAGAATTTGCTTCCACAATGGCATTGTGTACAAGGACAAAGATGAGTGGACTGTGGACGGCTGCACCGAGTGCACCTGCCAGGTGAGTGTCCTCACACCTACTGGAATGTGACCTTTAGTCGAGCCAGGAGTCAGCGGAGAAAAGGCAGTCCTGTGTTTCCTGTATCCTGCTGTAGTGAAGTGATAATAGTGTTTATGCTGGCACCTCCCTTTATAATCACATTGCTTCTTTCTGAGAGCCATCAATACTTCTTCTCAACTATCAACAAAGCAGCATGGGGCCTTTTCCCCCCTCCAGCAACATCTGGGGAAGGTTGTTCATATGTTGTGTAATTAGTGAGAATGATGTTTTCTATCAGCACAGCAGGAGTGTCATGTCCCTGATAAAGATCACTCCTTTGTGAAATAGAGCAAGTAGGCATGGAAGGGTACCAGTTACCTCACTCATTATTATTCTTGTACTAATTTAAACTGTTCCTCTATCCAGAACTCTGCTACTGTGTGTCGCAAAATCTCCTGCCCTCTGATCCCGTGTGCTAACGCCACTGTGCCCGACGGAGAGTGCTGCCCTCGCTGTGGGACACGTAAGCTTCTTTTTAAATCTGCTGCACCTTTCACGACTTTTCATTTCTTCATTCCTTTCTTGATATCCTTTCCCCGAGCTAACAATCCCCATCCTTTGTGTCTTCAGCGAGCGACTATGCAGAGGACGGCTGGTCCCCCTGGTCTGAATGGACCCATTGTTCTGTTACTTGTGGTCGGGGCATCCAGCAGCGTGGACGCTCCTGTGACCGCATCAACAGCAACTGTGAGGGCACCTCTGTCCAGACCCGTGACTGCTATCCCCAGGAATGTGACAAACGCTGTAAGCCACTCAGCATTCGTAACACAGCCATTGTGATGATAAATATTCACAGTTTGAGAGCATGATGAATTAATTGCATATGTGTTGCTCACAGTCAAACAGGATGGTGGTTGGAGCCACTGGTCTCCCTGGTCTTCGTGCTCTGTGACCTGTGGTGAGGGGGTCATCACTCGGATACGCCTCTGCAACTCCCCCACACCCCAGATGAGTGGCAGGGATTGCCAGGGAGAAGGACGTCAAACTGAAATCTGTCAAAAGTCACCATGTCCAAGTGAGTTGAATTTCAGGAGCAAGTATACACACTATGCAAGAGTGTATGAATTCAGGGGAACATACTGAATGTTATTTGTGTGAAACATTTTAGTCAATGGAGGGTGGGGACCTTGGTCACCATGGGACACCTGCACTGTTACCTGTGGTGGAGGAATCCAGACCCGGAAACGTCTCTGCTCTGACCCTGTCCCCAAACATGGAGGAAAGGATTGTGTTGGTGATGCTACTATATCTCAAGTGTGCAACAAACAGGACTGCCCTATTGGTAAGAATTTAAAATGTAACACATTTGAGAAATAGTTCATTATTCACAACAGATTAGCCTTTTAAAGTACCAATTATTTTACTCTACAGATGGTTGTCTCTCCAACCCATGCTTCGCCGGCACAAAGTGCACCAGCTTCCCCGATGGCTCTTTCAGGTGTGGCAAGTGTCCAGTTGGCTACACTGGGAATGGCATCACCTGCAAAGACATTGATGAGTGTAAAGAGGTCCCTGATGCTTGCCATACACATAACGGGGTCCATCGCTGTGAGAACACTGAGCCCGGTTACAACTGTCTGCCATGCCCCGCACGTTTCTCCGGCCCTCAGCCCTTTGGAAGAGGATTGGAACAGGCAACTGCTAAAAAACAGGTTTGACTTATTACTTACTCACTCTGCTTGTGGCTAGAAGGCTAGCTGCTTGCATTTTTTTTAATTCTCTGTTGTTTTCTTTAGGTTTGCAAGCCACGTAACCCATGCCAGGATGGTAGCCACAACTGCCATAAAAACGCAAACTGCATCTACTTGGGCGTCTTCTCTGACTCCATGTTCCACTGCGAGTGCAAGCCAGGGTATGCTGGGAATGGCCGTATTTGCGGAGAGGACAGTGACCTGGACGGTTGGCCCAACACTGACCTGCTCTGTGTGGAGAACGCCACCTACCACTGCAAGAAGGTAGCCAGACCCCACATGAACAGAAATACAAAAAGCCATTATTAACTATCTGCACTCTATTATTGTGATTTGCCTCCTTAACCACCCCTTTGTTCTTTTATAGGATAACTGCCCCAACCTTCCCAACTCTGGCCAAGAAGATCATGATAAAGATGGCCTGGGTGATGAATGTGACCATGATGATGACAATGATGGAATCCCCGATGATAGGGTGAGTCATCGCAGCTGTTTTCTTTAGCATCAAACTGTGCTTTCCTCAGTGACCAGACATAGCAATCAGCAGTAGCCATCCTTCCTCTGGGCAATAGGAATGTAAAGTGGAAAGCAAGTAGCATAGGAATACTGTAATATAATTTCAGCATGAAGCCAGAATTGAGGATGAGGTGGCTTGTTGCCCATAATTCTTAGTGTGGATTTGGAAAGTTGGGCAAGAAAAATGCTGTGGTAAAAATTACAAGCTTGCTTGCAGTGGAATATCACATTCCAGCTAAAGTTAGAGGGGGAAAAAAATAGACTTGAACAGCAAGGTTTGTTCATATTTTATTTAATTGTGATTTTGATATTTCTCTAAATTTAGGACAACTGCCCAAGAGTGTACAACCCTGCCCAGTATGATGCAGACAGAGATGACATTGGCGACCGCTGTGACAACTGTGTGTTTGAGGCTAACAGTGACCAAACTGACACCGACAACAACGGAGAGGGTGATGCCTGTGCTGTTGACATTGATGGTGATGGTAAGAGGATCTCTCCAAATGCAATTCAAGTTATCATAAATGCATACCTTAGCCTCAAAGAGCATTTGCACAGTCCTTAAGGCTAAGCTACGTATGTTTCCACTCAACAGGCATTCTGAACGAGAACGACAATTGCCCATATATTTACAATGTGGACCAGAGAGACACTGACAGGGACGGGGTGGGAGACCATTGTGACAACTGCCCTCTGGAGCACAACCCTGATCAGGTAACATTAGATCTCATCTTTCCATTACATGCCAAGCTGGGCAACATTGCTTGACCTGTCATGTAACTATGTGGAAGCTCCCTTTGGACACAGTATCAAAGCCACAGATTGCACCTGCGTTAATGAAAGACAGGAATGTGACAGCTTTGAGGAAAAAGAGTGCAATGCTCCAACTTCTCCTCTCTATTCATCCACCTTTGGAACAAATATGAATGGGTAATTTTGCTGAGGTGCAAGGACACTGGACACTTGTTTGAAGGGGCATTATTGCATACCTGAAAACAAGGGGCTACATTTAAATCACATCCCGAGTAGCACTTCTCACACTGAGGCTGGTGAAAAACAGTGATGGGAGTTATTGAAGTGAAGACAAGAGTCTTATAGTGTTGAGCGTCTGCCTTTGGGAAATCTCATCATAAAGGAATTCTGTTCTGTTACAGATCGACTCTGACTCAGATCTCATAGGAGACAAGTGCGACAACAACCAGGACATTGACGAGGACGGTCACCAGAACAACTTGGACAACTGCCCCTACATACCAAACTCCAACCAGGCAGACCACGACAAGGATGGCAAGGGTGACGCCTGCGACCATGATGATGACAATGACGGCATTCCTGATGAGAAAGACAACTGTAGGCTGGCCTTTAACCCTGATCAAGTGGACTCTGATGGTGAGTCAGTCTTTCAACATTGTGTCATATGTGGTCTGAAACACTGGTGCAAATACAGAGAGTGCCTCAGTTAATCAGATATCACTTGGGTTTAATTTTGTAGCTCTTTTGTCAGTAGTTTCCATGTTTGTGATTTCCATGTCCATATTTTCCTCTCAGGTGATGGCCGTGGTGATGTGTGTAAAGCCGATTTTGATGGAGATGATGTTCTGGACATCTATGACGTGTGTCCAGAGAACACTGCCATCAGTACAACAGACTTCAGCAGATTCCAAATGGTTCCTCTGGACCCCAAGGGCACCTCCCAGATTGATCCCAACTGGGTGGTCCATAATCAGGGCAAGGAATTGGTGCAGACTGTCAACTGCGATCCTGGCATTGCTGTTGGTACGAAATATACAGAGAAACATTTTGCTGCAAGTACACGGACACAAAGTGGTAGCGAACCGATTCCCTAACCATCTCTTCTCTTTATTCAGGTTACGATGAGTTCAGCGCAGTGGACTTCAGTGGAACCTTCTTCATCAATACAGACAGAGATGACGACTACGCTGGGTTTGTGTTTGGCTACCAGTCCAGCTCACGCTTCTACACAGTGATGTGGAAACAGATCACACAGACCTACTGGTCAAACACACCTACAAGAGCTCAAGGCTACTCTGGCCTGTCAATCAAAGTGGTCAACTCCACCACCGGGCCTGGTGAGCATCTGAGGAACGCCCTGTGGCACACCGGAGACACCCCAGGACAGGTGAGAGTAGAGTCATTGACTCAGGGTTCAAGACATATTTGAACACAATGTCTGACGCTTTTCTTATTTTAACTATCGCAATTCATCCTTTTCAGGTGCGCACTCTGTGGCACGACCCCAAGAACATCGGCTGGAAGGACTTCACTGCCTACAGATGGCATCTGACCCACAGACCCAAGAATGGGCTTATTAGGTGAGTTCAAAAACTCATAAGCATGCCCTTTCATTCAATTACCAATCTGGATAATTTATCTTAAAATGACAATGAGCTCATGTGATTACATTTTCTTTTTAAGAGTGGTCATGTTTGAAGGCAAGAGAATCATGGCCGATTCTGGAAACATCTATGACATGACGTACGCTGGTGGGCGACTAGGCTTGTATGTCTTCTCTCAGGAGATGGTTTACTTCTCTGACCTCAAATACAAATGCAGAGGTAAGCACATAAGCAATGGTTTGATATCTAAAAAAGAACGGCTTCATCACCTTAGGCTATTCATAACATGTTTTCTTTCCTCAATGTCTTTCAGATACATAATTGGACCACAGAGCCTTCCAGACAGAATCCTTTCTGTCAGTATGAATATATAATATGAGACCTGGATCGATATCTATTTCACTTTTTCTTTTGAGAAATGCACATTGGAGGAATGATGAGCAAGTGCGCTAACATGAGGCAAACTGACCTCGGGACTTAAAGCCAAATGAAAGTTCAATGATGATTCTGCACCACTGCACCAAACTCAGCTCAGACGAAATTGCGCCCTCTCACTTTGTTGCCCTTATCTGAAGGGGAGGGGGGGGCACACTGTTGTCTGAATTCCTCTGTGGATGGGGAACCATGTTTTTCATTTTTTTAAAATATTTTTGAGCATTAATATACATCTGCTGTGGACTGAAAGATACTTGTTTCTGTATGAAGAAAGCAGAGGGAGAACTTTCTTAAGACCGGGGAAAACATACCCCTTGAAGGAACTGTTAAGGGACCATGGACAGTATGGACTGACTGTTACTATCAAAGAGAGTGAATGTTGTTTGTGTGTTTGTGCATGTGTACCACCCAGCAAGTATAGTTTTTTTATTTTGATTTCTTATATTGACCCCTCAACCCCCTTTTCATGCAAGACCTGTATATATACGAGGTCTTGCATGTAACCAAGGCTTAGGGCTGGCCCAGAACATTCGTCTTCTCAGGAAAGAGCACTAGAAGAAATGAAGAGAGCACAGAATTCAGGACAGCACAGGGCCCCAAAGCAGGCACACTGAACACTGCTTTGGAACAGTAATTGTTAGCAAATATAATGTTAATAGCTATCATTTCCACAGCAAGGGCCAGTCTATTTCCTGTTATGAGAAAACCATCGTTAATGTTGCTGTTTGTATTTACCTATTCATCATAGATGCTTTAATTCTCTTATAACGTTGTCAGCAACCTATTCAAATGAGCTGAAATCAATATCCGCTAATGGCAAGATATAGCATTACATTTGATCAAAACAGTAAAAGATAGGCATCACAGTATCTCTAAATATTCTATTTCTGCACAGTGTGCATGACTGGTGTGCCTGAGCTTGTGTGTACATTTCTGAAAAGGGGAAAAAAACAAAGGAAACCCTTTATGTACAAATATTACCTCATTAATTATTTTTGTATTGATGCCGGCAATACACAAGAATCATTTGTCTTAGAAACAGAGTATAAATTGGTTGGCTTCTTTTTTTTAGCAAGACTTTAGTATCATTTATATGCTGTATATAAGATATTTTTGTAGCAAAAGAAGCCCAAACAGGAACGTAAAGGATGAAAGAAATGTATGTCTTGACTGTGTTGTGCTATATGTATTTCCTGTGCATTTGTTTTGATAAATTATTAAGTTTGTTTTATGTTGAGGTTAATTCATTTGTGTAGATATATGCTATTTAAATAATTTATCTAGAAGCGTAGCCTCATATGGAAGCGTTTCTCTCTGTATAAACTTATTTGCACACTGACATGAGGATGTCTTTGTTGTTTTGGTTTTTGTATGTCTTTTTTTAATTATTAGTGAAGCTTTTCTATAAACTTTGTACTATAGTTTCTACCCAAAGTGCTGTTTATACTCCTACCTGGTATTTTGTAAATTCAAGTGAACAATAAACAGTTCAGGAAAAATGTATCGTGGCCAGTTGGTGTGTGTTTTTTTGGGCAAAGAAACAGTTAAATAGTCAGGTGAATAGCTCAGATAAACCTCTTTCTTTCAGTGATTTCTGAGCTTCGTATCTCCTGTGATTGAGGTCTGCTTCTTAGAAAAGCAAAGGGAGCCGAGCCACGCTGTGTCAAGCAACTGGAATCCATTAGATGAGTCTAGTGAAGACTTGGAGAAAGAGGAGTATCCTTGAGAGTAAACAGCAGAAAAACTCAGTATGAAGTATAACCCACTTAAACTGCACATCCATACAGATCTGATTACACATTACACAGGCATCTCCTTACACCTTCAAACGACAGCAATCCAGGTGAGAGGTAGACATAAGGAATTTTGCACTCTAGAGTGATACATTCACTCTCTTTGGAGAAGTGGACTTAACTTATGGCCATGGTCCACACTTGACAGAAAGAATGTGCATTGAAATTCCACAGTTTTCATAAAATTGTCTCAATAAAACTTGTCAAAGTGGATGAAGTATCCATAGACTAGGTCTGCAGCTCGCTGACTGTCATGCTCCCGTATATCATCAGCAAACAGAACTCAGACTGCTAATAGAGATCTTTCACAGGGCCAGAAAGAGACGTAATCAAAGGCACCAATGAGGGAGTCTCATAGTCTCAGTATGCCGCAGGCCTCTTTACATTTGGAAGTGACCTCATCTTACCACACTGAGCTCACTGTGTTTCCATTACCCCAGATGAGCAGTATATCGTCCCTACTGAAAATAAATTGCGTGATGGAATTTGTCAAATAGACAGAAATGCCTACATATGCAGCTGTGAAATTACTACAAATATATGGAACTGGTAAAAAAAAAAAAAGAAAGGAAAAGAAAAGAAAAGAAAGACTAATCAAGTGCGGTGAGTCTGAGAAGTGTTTGCGTACACTCTTCTGGACGTGTGCTGAGCCGTCTGTTAAGATTCAAAGACAACGCTGCAGGTTGCACTGACAGCAGGGCTCTCATTGGTGTTTGACCTTGAAGGCTCACCTGGCCAACATGTCTTCAGCCCAGAGGAATGCGAGATCATTCCTGCCGTTTAGCCGGGGTCAGAATGTGCGGGTGAGGTGAAGAGTGAGAGGAACGGGCCTGTAGGTGTCCAGTGCCAGAGAAAGGCAGGACCTCTGGGCTGAGGTCAGCCAGGTGCAGATTAGCTACTCACACTGTGCAAGCAGGAGCAAATAGGAAATGTATAGGAATAAAGCAAAAGGCATAATTCTCAAAGGTGGCCATGTTTTGTCGCTGAAATCCTGGTTTTGAAAATGAAAATGAAGCTGGAAAGAGGTCACACAGAGTCCTGTTTCAGAAGATCCTACTGATCTAACCCGCTCGGAAGCACCACCTCTATCACCTATCACCACCAGGAATGAAAGAAATTCTGGGAACTGGATCTGACTATCACTCCTATGAGCACATATTGGATGCTTGACCACACATTATTAACAGAGACATACTATATTTCATAAGAGAGGGCTTAACGCTCACCCCACAGACCCACTGCTATCAGCTGTGTGTTTATGTGTGCAGCAGAACATTCTGCGGCCACCGTACCCGATTATTACTTTTAATGACAGCAATTTTCTGTTCTCATCTATAATACTTAAGGTAATACAAAGGGTGGCCCTGCTGTTTTGTTTCCTTATGCAGAGCCATGAAGACAAATAAAAACAATGGTATGCACGCCTGTTACATGTGGAAAACATGGACCCCAATTAGGATAAACAGTTCTCCCAATACTGAGACATTGTCAAACATTTTCATAATCAGTTGATGTTACTGTATATAAGACAGGTTAGTCATACCTACATAAATCTAAAAGCTTTACAGTGAATTATGTTAAATTAAATGTCTAGATCCCATCGTTTGTTTTCTTACAGCCCCCTAGTTGCCTGAGCGTGACATCCCAGCAATGATGCATCTTTTCTCATGGTGTGTTGTCGTTCATCTCAAGATCCCGAATCCAGCTCTCTGTCAGCTCACATTCATCCAGCAGACTAAATAACTGCTCCTCTGTAAGGTCTGGTGACTCATTCTGCAGGAAGACACAGAGAATGTATGTCTGAGTTTGAAAACATCTATGATTTCAGACTGTAGGGTTCAATGCATATAAAAAACAAAGCCAAATGTGGCTGCATGCCTGCATACAGAAACCCACCTGTTTACGACCAGTCAGACACGTACAGTATACGTCTGGAAGTATCAATGTTCCACTCATTACAGAAGTGACGACAGAATAACTGCTGATATCTTCCTAACATCCTCCCTACAGTTGTTCCTATTACGAACATCCTTCACTGGGCTTAAAACTTAGTTCTTGACAAATCCAGACAATGTGTTGTACTAATGCATGACCAGTGGTAACAGTGGCAGTTAATATTAATAATAATAATAATAATATACTTCACTGCTGCAGCCGTCCCCTGTGTCTAGTTGGAAGCTGTCCGGGAAAAAACACTTCCAGTTGGATAAAACTGATGTTTTTCTACTGATAAGTCGAACTCCTCACAGGCAACCTTCCGGGACTGTGTGTGAGTTCAAGGAGAGGAGCCAGCCTTCTTAAACTGAAGAAAAGGTTTAAATAAATGCCCATATCTATTCATGGGAGTGAAGTGTTATCTGGCAAGTGCAACTGTAATTTCTGATTTCAAAAGATTTGGCTATGAAAACTGTGAATTCCTGTATCGTAATAAGGTGAGATGTGACTAATTTACCTATGCGCGAGTGCTCATAGACAGTTGCCATCTCTTGGTGCGAGAATTCTGTATTCTGTTTAGTCAGCTGCAACTCAACAGTCAATTTGTTCCAATAGTATCAACTCATTACCTTTCATGACATGAGCGCAATGCCAAAAACTCTGGGTTGAATGGTTATCATTGTCATTATTCTCTCAGCATGTGCACTCATGTTTCTAGCTGTCATCCCACACTGAAAAGAATGTCTATAGCCTTAAAGAAGGGATGTCCTGATCCAGTTATTCTGTTCCTGATGCTGATGCTGAAGGCTGTATTAATTTATTCTTTTTGGCGGAACATGCTGTAAACACAACACTGGCATATTATCACCTAAAATAAAATAAATACAAATAAAAAAAAGTTAATATAGCCAAAGTGTTTTTACAATTTTCATTTGTACATCCAGCTGGCATGGAGCAACATTATCCTTCTTTTGGTGTCGTGCTCGTGTCCACCTGATGAATGCAAGTCCAGTATTCACTCTCCTTTTAGCACTGTTTCGGTCTCCTGCGGGAAATAGCTCCACTATGTTCACTAGCCAAGCTAATTTTGTGTGTTGGCTGTTTGATGCTGGGCAGTAGGACACAGACTGCAACTTTGAGAGCCATAGACATAATCAAATTAATAAAATCACATTAAATAATTGTTACTTTCTTATGTATTACAGCAGCCAAATGCAAACTTGTTAATAACCCGTATTAAAACCTGGGTGTTACAAACACAGCTTGCACCACAGCGTGACCTGACACCGAGAGAATATTATGGCCATGAAGTTGTTTTCACTTTTACCCTACATCCCGCTGAGTCACTCGAGACAAAATCACATTCCTGTGTCATCTATCCCCAGTAGCTGAAGCTAATACTCTTCATCGATCATCTGTATCCTTCCTCTGACCAGACCGCTCTCTGGGTCCAGACAGTCCCGTCCATGTTCCAAGTGCTCCAGACAGTAATGACACCCCTTAGGTCATGGCGGGTTGGGCCACGTTACTCGATTACCCAGACACTGCATACTGTCTCCTACCAAAGGACAGGAGACCACAGGCACCATGGACACATTCCAGCCTCGATGCCCCCTGCAGCACTGCATGCTTTTGTCCTTTGACATGCATATAGACGTGGCCTTTTGCCTGTGTCCTTGATATTCACCTCTAACTGGTAAGGAAAACTAAATAGAGCCCATGTGTATGGTATGTGTTTATTTTTTGGATCTCTTATGGATAAAGTAGTGACACACTTGGTAGGGATTATGGATACACTTAGTTCCCTTCCAAGTTTATTCTACAGCATGTTTTAATGGGTAGACTTTACACCCCACTCACAGAAAAAAAGATTTGCTTGGAATGGTACAGTAACATTTGAGTGTGTAAATGGGACAATAAAAAATGTGCCCCACTAGCTGGAGTATGGCCAGAAATGCCTTTAACCAGCACCAGCCGGTTGGATGGGAACCATAAGTTAGACTTTCCTACAGAGAGGAGCGAAAAGAGAAAGTGTTTTTACTGCTGTGACAAAATGCTGTGACGCTTTAAAAGTGGTTGACCTCAGGTGCCCTTAATACTAGGGAGGCCAAGAGTGTCCATGGGTGACTGATATGTGTTTTCCCGTCTGGCTGTCTGTCTACTCTCTGCAGAGACAGTTAAACAAAAGCGTCACAGCCACTTCAGCTTCTTTACAGTCCAGGGCTTCAGCTTCCCAGCAGACACCACACTCATTTCAGCAAACAGTGGAGTAAAGAGCTGCAAATACAGGAAAGCTGTCCAAAGAAAATACATAAAGTTTGATTGCGGTGGTTCAAGAGAATGCCCTTCTTTCGTCGGGTCATCGCTGTGACAGGAACAACAATGGTGAGCGTGGTTGGAAGCTTGTAAACACAACATTACCATCAGACTGATTCCACAAGGAAACAGATGAATAGAGCAGAAGATAAAACCTTTTTTCAGAACTAGACAAGCTTCTGTTTTTAAGTTACCATGAGTGGCTTTTGTGCAAACATCTCCTGAACACACTGCGAGAGAATATATAAATACATAAATTAATAGTTTTGTGATGATCATTTCTTGGTGTACAGGAAGTGTGCAGCTGTGCGGGCCGCTATGCAAGAGGCAAGTTTCTGAATTATTCCCAGACCTACATCCTGAGGCATAAACATGTGAAATACAAGCTGGAGGTGGAGATTCTATAGACTCACTAAACACTGACAAATCTTACTGGGGAAAGTTACTGCTTTATGGAAAGACAGTACACTATCACCAATGTTATACTAATGCTGACTTACTGAACACAACTAAGAAATAACAATGGAAGAAATAAGAAACATACATATTCATTAGGATGACATGCATTGCAAACACTGTTCCGTCCTACAACAGCTTGTTCCCTGCTGCTCAGAGAGTTGCGGTTAACGTTTAACTTGATTTGAGTCAGAACAACAACCCATCAGCGAGGGAATGGCTTTGACGTGGCTGCTCATGAACCCAACCCGTTATTAGATAATTATCTATTATTCCAACAAATGATGAGGACAGCTTTTGCCCCGGGCACATCAGCTCCCTTTCCTTCCTACCAAAGTGCAAGATTTGCATCGTTCACGTCTGACTCGTCACTAAAGTCAGTGAGTTTTGGAAAAGACAAAGTTAGAGTCAAATAAATCCTCAAGCCAAATACGTCTGAAGGTTATTGTCGAAATACCAGCATTACTGCTCCAGACATCTCATAGTGTTTCCTGTGCTCTTGCTCTCCCACCTGCTATCCAGACCCAGAGGGCCTATTGTATCTGTCTCAGTCTGGCCTGTAGCCACACAAAGCCATGTGCAGAGAAAGTGTAAGGGAAAACCTCTGTCACTGTCCTCTTTATAGTCCATTCACTGTCATTTGTCACTTCACACCTCTTCCTTGTGGATTTGAATAGCACAAATGGTGACGGTGAGATCAGTGTGTTGTTTGCCCTCCAGACAGGGGAGTCTAGTTCCTCTCCTAACAAACAATGGCAGGGTGGGTGAACCCCCAACCTTTGGTAAAAGATCAAAGTTCCTGATCACTGTCCTGTATCAGTTTCCCACCTGGAGATGAATCTGACAAAGCCAGAACTGTTCAGCCCTCCAGCTATCTGCCCTGCAAAGGACCACCACCTCTGTACAGCTCACCGTTGGCTCCTGGACACGCAGGGTGCGGGGCCGGTTTACCACAAGCGTGGCCTGCTTAGCTTTCAAGGTCACTGACTTCAGTCGCATTTCTCAGCCTTAACGGCTACAGACCCAGGGACCAGGTCTCCACTAATAGGGAGGAGTTTTATTCATTACACTATGTGCTCCCAGATGTTGAGACCAACTCATGAGCCAAGTACACGGATGGTTTCACTGTCAAAGCATCAAGGTCAGAAGAAAAAAAGGTTTGCCCGGCAAGAAATAAAGTTGGCTATTTTCAGATGATTTACAGCATTAGTTCAAGTGATATTATATGACTGAAAAGTACCATCTAGCTTGCTAACTTAAGCCCAGCTTGCTTATGTTAGCAAGCTAGGTTAATTAGTTCCAATTTCCGTGCGGAAGCTTAGTGGTCTAGCTTGCTAGCTGGAGTGGAATCCAACCTTAACAGCACAATGTTTTTTCCATATTTTGTAAAGGGACAAACACCTTAAATAGCTAATGCTTGTTGAAAAAGGGGGGTAACTGCCTTGTATCAGTGTTTGCATGCTACACAGGGCTATGATGTAGCACACCACGGAAGCATACTAGCACCATCTTCATAACAAAAACCATCTATGGCCATGAGTGGGAGCACCTCTTATACGCTGCCACCCATTACAAGCAGCGACACAGGAAAAGCAGAGAGCATTGTGGAAAACCCTTTTTGTCAAACTGTGCCTATTTTAAACTAACAGCCAGCAGCCATGGATGGAATGATGTAGCGGCTGAAGAGGGCGAGAGAAGTTGAGAGCTCCTCTTTTCTGGCATATGTAACTGTGGAGAGACATAACAAGAGTTATGCAACTGCAGAGTTGGCACAACAGTGAGGCTCAAGACCAACAGAGAACCTAACAGATAGACGGGTGGCTGCCCTCTTTGTAGCGAAAGGAGTGTAGGTGTGTGATCATGTACCATACTCTGCTCCTCTTACTCAATTTTTATTTATGAGTTTCACTGCGATATTTGTGTATTATTCCAGGATGCTAAAGTAACATTTTGTGGTTTTAATACAACCTTATCACCCAACCACACCTAAAAGATTCTGACATTGCTAAAAGAGTTTTGAAAGAGCCAATTCAAGAAATGAAAACTAAAGTCACAATGTGAAGCAAATGTAAAGACATAAAGCTGGGGTGGATTAAACAGTGATGCAGAAACAGCTGCTGTAGTCCACCAGAGATGAAAAACTACTATATGCAGCTTTGTCATATCTCAAAATGTGATTCTTAAAATCAGATCAAATCATTTGGTCTATCGTGGCCAGCAGGAGTGCTGAAACTTTATGATTAATGATGGTGTCCTGATTAGACCAAGACCGCCCTGCTGTAACTATCCTGTCTTACTGTAAATGTCGGGATTGTCCTTCCTTTTGAAGCCAAATGAGGCTCCAGGAAAAACTGGATCATCTATTTAGAATCACAGATTTAGCTCTAAAAGTTGAAAACCTCCTGAACTTGTGTTATCTCTCCTTTCAGGATTTTGTTTTTCTTACTGTAGTTGTACGTATCATTAACAGAGAACAATGACAGTAACACCAGTAATACCTCTCTTTTGTAGAGGAAAGGCCAAGCCCTTGCTGCACAGGCAAATATTATTAACAGCGAAAACAGAAACTGGCAAATCAAAGGTGAGAGCCTGAGGAGAGATTCTTTGGCAAAGTGATGCATTTCACTGGAATGGGGGTTGTTTGGATTGAGAGAAAGGAGAAGCAGAGATGACGCACAAAATTACAGGTCTCAGATCTGAATCCAAAGCAAAACAGCTTTTGTTTGAATAAATCATGGCAAAAAGGTAAATCAGATAGATCTCTACACAAACACTTAAATTCTTAACATCACACTGGAATCAATCAAACTGCAGCAGAGCAGAGAATCTGTAGTCACTGCTACAAGACTAACCTTTTGAGCATTTTCCACCATTACAATAGGTGATTCACTCCAGCAGGAGACCAGATTAAACATAGTGGCCTACTTCCCATTTGGATGGAAAACATCTAATATCCCATCCATCCTGGTAGTTTTTTTTAGACACATTGCTCTTCAGCAAATGACTGAATTTCAAAAATATTCCTAAAACAAATTCATTAACAGTCAACCTCATACATTGGTTTCCTTCTGTGGAATTCAGGATTAATTTTCTAACTCTTGTCATCACCAACTGCAAGTGCACTACTTCTTCAAATGGTCTGATGTCATAAAAGTCAGTATTAGTGGTTTACTGTTCATGAACTGGAGCTCTAAGTCAAGAATTCAAAATACTACAAATACTAGTACTTAAAGGAATAGTTTGGTATTTTGGGAAATGCACTCATTGGCTTTTTTGCTGAGAGCTAAATGACAAGATTGATACTACTTTCTTGTCTGTGTGTTGTATGGAGCTGGAGCGAGGAGACTATTAGCCTAGCTTAGCATAAAGACTGCAAGCAGGGAGGAGAATATAGCCTGCAGCTCTCTCCAAAGGTTCAACAACAAGCCTACCAGAACCTCTGGAGCTAACACATTATATCTCTTATAATCCATACACAAATAAAAATGTAAAACAAAATGCATCTTGTGGTTTTACAGGGCGTTACATGCTGTAAATATTTCCTAGCGAACAACCATATTTACTGCACAGACGTGAGAGATTCATTGATCTAATCATGTAACTCTCAAAAGAAAGATGAGTACAGCATCCCACATGATGCATAGCATTTGGAGGAAGATCTAAAAGGTATGTCGGCCTTCCTGAAGGCCTTCCTGAAGGGCTCAATTCAACATAATAAAAAGCTCATCCTATTGACAAACATGAGATAACATGCTCTTATCTCTTGTACCAGAGAACTCTGCACAAAGCCTGGAGAGTTGCTACACTCTTCAGGTGCAAAAGGTCTGTGAAAAGACATTTGAGTTATGGGTGTTATACAAATCAATTTTATGAGTATACCAAAGTGGTGTGAAACTGTTTAAGAATGCCCTCCCAGACAAATTCCATACAAATAAATCTTTTCTAACCACAAACCAAGCCCGGTGGCACTAAGAATATACACAGCGAGCGTGCTGTTTACACTGCAGTCACTCGCTGGGTTCAATCATTTAGTGACAGTATATAAAATGCAGTGACACACAGCTGAGTGTAAGGAGCGTCAAGCTGCACCAGCAGTTAAGAGACTGGTGGTTTTGATGTGTTGTGATCATAATGAGAGTACGGTTTCCTCAAAGGAGCCTGGCTTAATTAGCAAAGAAATTCCAATTGTGTCTCCTTAATTAGGCCAGGAATAGGTTTGGGTTGCATGGCATGGTGCCTTGTTTGATGTAAGGGTGTGGCTGCCACTTAATGTTTCTATTACTGCACTGTTTGTGAGCAAGAGTGGCATCTTTTAGGTTTAAATTAGGCATGTATACATCATGCTGTGGTTCATCAGCGTGAGAACCGATGTGTTGGTGAAGTTTGGGATAACATATTTGAATTTGTATCGAAAGCAGTGCTGTGAAGAAGCAAGCAGGTAGTTCGTTGCGCAAGGGAGGGAGAAGCTACCCATTCAAACAATGACAAAGTCAAACCACTAAATTTAACTCAAACGTTTTCCTTTCACACAAAATTTAAAGTCATAAATGTCAGAAGAAGCAGAAATCAGCGCTATTAACTTTTGTTCTTGGAACATTCTTGTGTTGCGCCTTTAGCTACAGGGTTTGGGCAAAGAGTGACAGTTATGTGGTTGTAACTCTGCAGAGGCTCCTAAAACCAGGCTGAGCTCAATGGTTTCTAGGGAACACTGTGGAGTGTGGACATCAAATCTCAGCTAAGAATGTTAGAAGGCAATGAAACACAGTGGAAGACAAAGGGCCATCAGTGGAGTAGACGACCATCCTCGTCCTCAGATCAAACCCGTGTGCAAAGCAAAACAAAGCAGAGAAAGATACTGAACTCCTCACTGGACACAAATGGAAATCAAAATGTACATTTTACAAAAAATATGGGCCCGCAGAGACACGAATAATGCACGTGATTCCATTGTCCCCCTGTGAGAATGACTGAGAATGAGCTGAGGGCTTGTAATAATTTGTCACACACGTGTCTATGGACTGAAGCACAGAGGAGTGTTTAAATGCGCAATATAGACAGTGTGTGGATGCAAGGACTTGTGTGAATTTGAGCCTGTGTTTCGTTGTGTGTGAACGAACATAGCTGCTTTGAACTCACAGTCATCCTTTGGACCTGGCCCAGGCTCTCCAGCTGCTGTTGGATCTCTTGGAGCCGCCTCTCCTGCCCTCTCCAACCCTTTATATCCTGCCGGACCTTCTCTCCTGGCTGCGGGTCCCCATCGCACTTCCAGCCAACCTCCGAGCCACGGCCCTGATGCACAACAGACACAGGTTCTCACAGGGAGCAAACAACTCATCTCACACGTGGATGTGCTTGGGCACTCTCCTAGAGCTGCACTCACAGCTCACAGCTGGCACTTGGAAAGATTTCAGTAGGGATTAAAACCATATAAAAGCTCATCACAATTCATTTGAGTGAAAGTCTTCCATTCCTCCAAGGCTCTTGAG
Source organism: Gadopsis bispinosus (assembly GCA_036024995.1). Taxonomy (NCBI): domain Eukaryota; kingdom Metazoa; phylum Chordata; class Actinopteri; order Centrarchiformes; family Percichthyidae; genus Gadopsis; species Gadopsis bispinosus. The sequence goes on from JAVQJV010104800.1 coordinate 20,119, forward strand.
CTACAGTATGCTTATATCTGTTAAAATGCCATTGTGGTATGTCCTAAAGATGACAGGCACAGAGTGAAATCAGGTACTCATTACAAGATCCGAGAATGCCCCATACCTCAGTTACAGTCCATGTGGGGTCCAACACGAATCTCACATTTATGGCCTCCACATGCACTAGGTTGACTACTGCAAGCTGCATCCAAAGCAAACTCTGAAAATGGGTCAGAAGGAAATGGGAGACTCATGCTTGGAAGACCATCCACAAACAGCTGATAAGTGAGAGGCTTGTCTTCCTGACCACAGGATGGATGTTTCTCAGTTATCAGCCTGACACATGCTGCGCTGATACTGAAATGCGATACTACCACGAAGGACTAGCTTCTGCAGATGTAGCGTGATGACCAGTAGGTGCTGAAAAGCTAGTATACGTGTGGCAAATCTCAAAGGATGGGTCAAGCTGGTAATATCCATCCCCACCCCACCCACAATTTATTTCTTTATGAGGAAGGATGGTAAAAAACGTGGCAAAATGAACAACGCTGTAGAGACTGACCAGTGAATGACCTGTGGTACGGTCGTATTGTGACCTCTAAATACGCAGCTAAAAGCAGCAGCTAGGTTGAAAATAAATAGTTGGGTCTGAGAGGATGTTGCCAACCGCAGGCTGTTTTGGAGTCTCGGTCCAGCGCCATGTGGTTGAAATCTACATCTCTCTTGGTTAGTCTGGATGCCAGGCAGGCGTAAGCGTGATCTAGTAATGCTGAAATTGATGGATATTTCATAAAATGTTGACATCTCAATAGGGACATGCATACAGCGTAATGGTAGGTTACTGGAGACGGCTGGATCCAGCAAATTGTGAACTTAAACTCTGAGTTAGTAAATCTATTATGACACATTTATGATAGGATGTAATCTTAGTTAAGCCCAGGGTAGGAGGGGAGTTCGGTTAAGTTGAGCCAATATGTTGAGAAGAAGAATGAATGCTTCTGCCCTTGTTAATAAGCAAAACAGACATACCTACTCAACTAATATCACGTATTGCATTTAGACAGATTTTAGGCAACTGAATTATGCCAGTATGACTTAACTTTAAAACCTAAATCTTGGCAAAAACAAGAATCTTTTAAGATTTTTCCCAAGTGTGTGTGGCCTCACCTACCAGTGCCCTCTGTCTCCCTATAGGGAACTAATGACAGCTTCTGTCTGAAGCCTCTTTTAAGTGGTCGTTACTAGAGCCCTTCAGTTAAGACTCCCTCATCCCGACTACAAAAGCCAGGACCATGATGGGCTCAGACTCCTGTCATGCACCAGAGTGAGAAACACAGCATTCCAACCAGGAAAAATAAAAATTAAAGTCTAGCTTTACCACCATCCTCACACCACTAAATGCATGTTTCTAAAAAAGCCCAAATCTCTGGGAGAAACAGTTTATTTAATTTGGAAACGACAGCTGCCCTACTTTTCACGAACTATAGAGTGCAAACTTTAAAATTGTCTGCAGGGCTTAGCAGTGATAAAGCTATCACTGACCAAAGTGTGATGCAATTTGGCATGTATGTCATATTATTATGTATATTTTTTTTTTACTAAATCAATTCTCTGTGGCGAAATTAACACCCAATAAATTCTGGTGAGTGTAAGGGCAAAGCCTGCACTCTCTTTGCTAATTACAGCAAAGATAGATGGTCCACAAATGACACATCATCTTTCCTGGCTTCCACCTCCTCGTTACTGTATCTCTGTCTTAAATTAGTTCGGCCGTGCTCTGCTAATGTGCTGCTCACGCGACCCCTCGTGTGTAGACACGCTGTTGCACTACAAGTGAGTTCCACTGTTACAATTAAGTTTCAATGGAAAGCTTTTGAATGTTTGTTATAACATGGACCTAGACAAGTCGCCAGTCAATTACAGGCCTAACGCACAGAGACAGACCATCATCCAGGATCATATTCACACCTACCTAACCTGCGTGTCTTTGGACTGTGGGAGGAAACCAGAGCACCCACAGCATGCAAACGCCACACAGAAAGGCCCAAGCCATCTGGCAGGTTCGAACCCCTCGCTGTGGGGTGACAGTGTTAACAACTGCACCACCATGCCGCCCATAATAGAATCCATCTGATAGCAAGCTGGTATCCCTACAGCCACACAGCTAGCATTGGCTAAAGAAAATGACACCAAAAGCAAACTGTGTCATATCAGTGTCATGCTTGGTTCACCTGCACACGGTTGAAATGAAATGCCAAGATAAAACAGATTTGTACTGTATGTGAATATGTACTTGCTTTGACGACGGACAACTGAAGGCTGTATGAGATCAAAAGTGTTAACCTGACATATTTTCTGCTTCAGAAAAGATTCAGTAGCCTATAACATTTTATTTGCAGCACTTTGTCCACAATCTTTCTGAATATATAATCGATATAACAGTAATACCAAATGGGTGCAACAAGTTTAAATCCATTTCCAAGGTGTTGGCAAGGATTAACAGCAGATTAACAACAGTTTCTTGTGCCAGTCTTGGAGAAGACCTAAAGGAATAATGATTGTTGACCTTAATAGGCTCCAGCGATTGTTCTCATACATTACTGAACTTTATGTATTTTCTAATGGAATGTGTGATAGCTTTAACTCAATATGAGTTTACACTGAGTGACTTCCAAACAGAGCAGAGAAGCGAGACCAGGGTTCAGCTTATCTGAACATCAGCAAAATGCTGGTAATTGGCTCACCTCGGAGTAGCCCCTTGACATGCTGTCGAAGATCTCCAATAATCACATATCTGGATCACAACAGTGCTGGGAGGCCACAAACATCTAGACTAAGTATGAAAAACATGTCGAACATGATTATCTTTTAAGAGAAAACCATGTCAGCCTGTTGATGAAATACCAAATGAGTGGCTTGGAATGTTGCATTAGTGTCAGGAGTTGATACAAAGTGCAGTATTGTAAATACAGAGTGTTACTCTGACTGCCAAGTGCAGCTTGAATGACAACTCCTGAAAAGCTGTCACTTTTGCTTTCCCACAATATGATTTAAAAAAAAATGATTTGCCAATCGCCATGAGCAAAACCGTCATTAGATGATTATTTGTACTACTCGCATTTCACATCTACTAATTGGCTATTGATATCCTGTGATCAATTTTATTATTTCAAATAGAAGCAATACATTCCATCGTGAGGTTGTCATGGCATTTGAGCGTGAAACAGCTGCAGCGGTTGATGGACAATCCACTATTGTCCAAAGTGACGAAATAGGAAGAATTTTGGGGATTATGTTATGTTTATAATTAAAAATAAATCTTGGATTCTGAGTGTGCTACATCTTGACTTTCCCATTAAATGGAACACATAATTATATAATGTAAATTATATTAGTTTTGTTAGACAGTGGAGGCCTTAGAGATTGGTAGCCTGGAGCGTCTTCTCTACTCCATTATGGGTTACATCTGTGGTGCGATTTGCCAAATCCCCTCATGCTGGCACGTTCTCAGATACGTCTCCTGAACAACAAGAAAACAATACAAATGACTAAGTCACCCTTATGTATTTGGTGTTCTCTTGTATACTTATGTAATATGCGTATCATATAAAAGGCAAGATGGTGTGCTTCAGGCTCCTTCTTATATTAGCTATTTAGGAGGACTGCCTGAAGCCAGGCCACAGACCGCTGAGAGAGCTTGATGACCTTGTTCACACACTCAAGACAATTTAAACAGGGACGACGTGCTCTGAGGAAGCTAATCCAAGGAAGTGTCAACGGTAAAACCGTAAACGCTACTGCATAGTCCAAACAAACTAATTTGAACAATGTGTGGTCTTTTCAACATCAAAAATCAACAACAAAAATGGAGAAGAGATGGAAAAGCTACATGTCATAAGAAGGGAAGTAGAGGCTTCTGGGTGTTTGTTTTGCAAACATGATGCAAAGATTTACGCAAACCAAACAACGGAAAAAATACTCAATGGGTTTTTCCTTGCAAAACTGTGAGGTGGACGCTAGCCAACATTTCAAACAGCAGTTTGTTTGAGCATGCAGTAGCCACAAAACGGCTCATTGGCCTGGTCTCTGGGGGCCTTTGTTATATTAAAACATGTCTGTTGGTCACATTAAGTCAGGCTTTAAAAAACAGGCACAAATAATAAAAACAGCATGTTTTTCCACATATAGTGAGTTCCCAGATAATGGTAATCTAATGCAATCCAAGAGCCCTGCAATAATTCGTATCTTTTTAAAGATTATACAAATCTACAATATGCTGTAATCATTCTGTAGTAAGTGGTAGTGCAGTCGAGCATTGGAGTACATTATAATCTACTCCATTTACATCAGCGAACAGAATGCAAGGAGCACTCTACTTAAAATCAGACCGACAGAAAAATATACACCCCAGTGTTTGCGGACAACGTGTCTTGTTAACGACCTTTGGCTACACATTGCAAAGGGACAGTGCTATTACGATGAAAAGGAGCCAGCCATGCTGACTCACCCAGAGATGACTGGTGTTGTTCAGAACAACACGCTCCTCTCTTTCTCTTTCTGTGTCTTCTCTGCAAATCTGAAGTATAGTAGGAGCTCTGGCTGTGCCACGTGGACCCAGGCTACCTGCCAAGGCCTGTCCACATGCCTTGCCACGAGCACTCCCTGTGAGAGCTCAGGAGTAAGCCGTTCGGAAGCTATGGCTGAAAGTCTCCTGACTCCTCTCTTTTTCTCGTATTTCTCTCTGTCTCTCAGCTTGACATTTTGCCCAGCTATGGCCTGTTGTCATCTGCCAAGTTCTGAGGCAGAGGTGCTGTAACACACATGTCTGCCATACACATTATATGCACTACCTGTGTGCTGACACTTGGGTAAGCAAGGCAGTCCAAACAAATGTTTTTGATTCTTCACCACTTGCCTTGCACAAAGGCATATTTTAACTCTTAACACCATAATTCCATTGTATGTCACCATTTAAAAAATGTCCCCGATATGAAATTTCCAAGTTTTCTTTTTCCCCCTCCAGGAAGTCGTGTTTTTACATCAGTATTTTGGATCAATGGTGGATGACTTGGTGATTGCTGAACATTCCTGAAGTATTAGAAGATTCACTTGTGGATCATCTGGACTTTATACTTGATTTTTTCATAGGAACAGAGGGTGGTCTGGAGCAAACACTGTTGCATAGATCAAAACCTCCTGGCGCATCCTAGAATCAAAAGAGCATGTTGAATGTGATACTGGGTTAAAAAATCCACACATCCTGTGTGTTCTCAGTATCTTAACATAAACCAAAGAGCAATGAAAGGTCAGAAAATGTTTGATCTGCTTGAAGGTTTTCCTGTTCGGGTTGTGGAAGAAGATCTTGCATTTGTGATCCCTCCAAGTCATTGTAAATACTTCACAGTTTATGACTTTTACTGTTAAGAGAGACTCATATCATCTCCACCCAGCAATATAAGATAATGTTAGTGTGTGCCAAATAATGACACAGACAAAATACATTTGAACAAAGGGCTTAAGAAGCAGACCATGTTAAATATTTATCAAAAGCATTGGGGAAAAAACATCCACGCATCGCTTTTCACTTCTTTCACGCTTTTCAGTGACACACGCTGTGTATCGTCAAGCACAATATCTGACCTAGATTTCAGCTGATAAATATCTTGTACGACGAGGAGGTACTTTTTCAATGATGAGAGATGAAACATAGGACTGTGAGCAAAAATGGTTTGCCAGCTAACAGATAGCCTGGCTGTTTCCAAAACTGCAACATGTCGATTTTTTACACTTCACTTTTTAGTACGAATTAAACAAACGAGATATAACGTGGTAATGAGCTTCAGAATGTGGTCAAACAGAAAGTTAAGCGAATTCTTGCCTCGCCACTTTCGCACAAACACTGCTGGATTGCTTGTGTGGTCCTTATTGATTCCCCCCAAACAATCCAGGCTAGACGATAGCTCTAATTTAGCAAGAAACGGACTGTGTTTGCAGGAGTCTGCCTGTGCGTTGTCATGCCCCTTGTCTGGGAGGCTTGGGGGTTACGTGTCTTTTGTTCTAGTCTTGTGTTTTCATGTCACGTCCCTGTCTGTGTGCTTGTGTTTTCATGTGTTCTTCCTTGTTTCCTGTTTGAGTTCTCCTGTGTCAGGCCCCGGTTTGTTTCCTGTGTGTGTCCAGTGTTTCCCTCCCTGGTGTGGTTCCTTCCATATGTGGTTATGTGTCCTGCCCTAGTTAGTCTCCCTCTGGTGTTGATCCTTTCCACCTGTTCCCCGTGTTCACCTGTGTCTGGTTCTGTCGTTAGTGGGTGTGTATATCTGTGCTTGTGTTTCCCCTGTCTCTTGTCGGTTCATTGTCTTAGTGTTGTGAGCATCTCTGCCGTGTTACCGTTACTATTCTGTGGTTTTGTCTTTTGGATTCCCTTGTGGCTTTATGTTAATAAACCGGACTTATTATTTGGGTCCTGTTTCCTGCCTGCACAATGCCCGGGCGTGACATGCGTGTGTTTGTGTTCAGGTCAGCCTGTGACTGAACTCAGAACTCATCATTTCAACACACGGTTAAAGGTGCTTTAAGGCATATTTTGTTACCTTCCAACATAGCTGTTCCCCCCTGTTTATGGTCTTTATGCTAAGTTAAGGTAACCGGCTCCATATGGTGAGCTCTGCCATGCATTGAAACACAAAGAAAAATGGGTTGCAATGATATTCTAAAATGTTTTAATGTTATTTCATTTGGATCATAGAGCCAGTTAGCAGATTGTTCTGTGACTGGACAATCCTCCTATGGAGTGTCATAATGAGTGGAGCAGTCAAAAGTTAGATGTCAGCCATGGAAAAGAAAAATCTCTCTAAACCACTGAACACAACTGCTGCTGTGGATAACACCAGTGGGAGAGGCGTTTATATGAAGACAATAAACTGGTTCTCATAGGATTTATAGGGTGGGGAAGGGTGTGGAGTCTATTCTTTTTAGCCAAGTTAACCTTCTGAAGAACACCAAGCATGCCACATGTCAAACCTGACATCTCAGTAAGCCACAAAGGCAGCAAAGATATTAGACTTTTTCGTATTAGCACACACTTCCAATGCTAATAGACTATAAATACAAACCCACATCCATTCACTGCTAAGTTGGTTATCAGTGTGATAAGGGCTGACTGCTGGAATCAGCCAAACTACAGCCACCAGTGAGGAACAAAACACATCCCTTTCTTTCTATATTTTCAACATTTCAGTATTAACTTGAACGTCGTATTCCAGAGAGGACAATTTCTTTCTTAGCACAGAGGATAAAATGTCTTTTTCATCTTCCTACTGTCATCGCTTTTAAAGAGACACATTTTGTTCCGCTACCCTGCCTTTTGTTTTTTTTACTTTGAAGCCAAGGCACACGTACATGTCTACTTTCTGTATCACATTTCTAAACGTTATGAATATGTTACTGTCAGCTGGTAACCTCACTTTCTATCAGGAATTCTAATACAGCTCACACTTGATGATATAAAATAAGAACTGACCTACATTAGAGATGGATATAACAGGACCAAAGCCTTCCCACAGCTGTTTAAGTATATGATCGGACCGAATAAGATGAATTTGCAAACAGTCTGCTGACCACATTGTGTTGGTCAAAAGGGCGTTTTCTGCCTCAAACTCTGCTCTCTCACTTAGCATTCGCTGTCGTTAAAGTCACGGGTGCTCATCAGCAACCACACAATGTGACTAAGTGACCTCATAGTCTGACATCAAAATCTAGATGCACAACAAAAACACAGCTGGGGTTACTATGCAAACACAGAAGGAGTTGATGCCCTGCTGATTAGTGGACGGTTCTGATGCGATCAAACCCAGTGGGCCAGTGGCTGAAGACCATATTGTATGATACTATTCAGTAATTTTCATTGTAACCACACTTTCAAAAAAACCCACATTTGAGAGAATAGCATGTGTAATTCTGATCTGTGAAACTCTTACTCATGCTTACACGCCCATGTCACCAAACACCCCACAGAATCCCCCTCTGCTGGCTTCAAACTGTGGGTGGTGCAGGAATAACCACACAGTGGTACAGTATGGTACAGAGGAGGGGTGCACTGCATATTAATCCTATGTGCCAACAGATGTTTTTAATGACAGTATGGCTATATCAGCTGATGCCCGAGAAAAGGGGAGAAAATGAAGAATGCAAAAGGTGAAATGCTGTCATAAGCACAATATTAACAGTGTCCAAGGAAAACACTGTTCAAATAGCTAGAGGCAAAGGAAACAAGGCCTTTTCTCATCAAGACTTTCACCATGACTCACTCAGTGGCCCTATGATGAGTGATACCATGCGTCCACGAATACTGATCCTGTGGTTTATGGCATTACAATATGGTGTTTTTCCTTTTTCTATGCCTTATCACTCAGTCAGCACAGTGTAATGTGCACCTGTCACTGTATTGCCTTATAGACATGGAAAGAGAAACAAGTTTGAAGACAAATAGCTGGTCCCAGTGCACTGATATGTGCTTTATCGCTAAACATGCAAGTCTAAAACCTAGAATCCACAGATGGCCACCTCCTGCCATGACATTTTCATCCGTACAAAAGTGTCCAAAGTATGCTTTCATAAAAAAAATTTCCACAAAAAATGTATTGCTACAAGTAGTAGTAGATGATTGGCTGCAAAATATGTGTCATACTGTAGGTCTTCCTGGCCAGTTTACAGTAGATTTTACTGTATATGTTATAAGCCTATATATAATAAACCTTTCTGCATGTGTTAAAATATCCAAATGAAAGGGGAAGCCTTGTTCCTTTTCTGGAGCTGGCACTGCTCTACATCCACCAGCTCTGTAATTAGGTTCTGATGGGGGTTGACTCTCCTCTGTGGCATCATCCGGCTGGTGCCAGGCCTCACAGGCTGTATCCACCCTCACGGGCTAAAGCAAAGGACCCGCTTAGCCAGAGGAGCTACTCCTAAGGTGACTGAACAGTAATGCAACGGCTGCTTTTTCCTCAGAATATCAATCACGACTTATTGGGAAAGCATGCCTCCAAGTTCTGAGGTCACTGATTCAAGCCCCGACTGATCCTTTATGAGCGAGTGCTCACTGGGGAGAGGTGAATAACTCCCTCTTCCTTGTATAACGTGACAGACGATCAATCTGTAATAGCCAGAAAAGAAGAGGCAACAGCAAATCTGGAAGACTGGGCCGTGATTTCATATCATGGGGAAAAACAGTTTCAGTGGAGTTGAAACAGATAGATGATGATCTCGTTTGTGTTCATTCGAGACCGCCCTGGAATGAGCAGGCAAACAAGCAGGTTTGTGCCTCGCTGTCCAAATGGTTTCAGTTAAGAACTCGGACTGGTGCAAGCTACTGTCGAGAAGAAAGCTAACCACAAAACAAAAGCATATTTACTTTTACGACCACCTTTAGGATTTACGGGCACTGACGTGGAATGAATTACTGGCTCTGAAAGAGATTTATCACCAGTGCAGTCTATCTTTAACATATGCCACAACAGTGAGGGTGAGGCAGCTACCTTTCAAGCCACACAGGTGTGGTGTTCACCAATTTAATACACTGCACGAAAACACAAAAATACAGCAAATTAGATTTTCTTTTTGTCATGTTAGCAGCCATCTGTAAGCAGTTACTTGAGAGACAAATAATTTGTGTCATTGTTTAATTCATATTTGACATCATTTGAAAAGCAATGCCTGCACTAGTCATTTCAGCACTAATGGAGAGCAGATGATGGATGGATGAATTTTACTTTCCCATATACTCTTTTAACCAGGCAAGATGATTAAAGTAGGTTAGATAAAGTAATACATACAGCTGCCCAGTAATATCAGAGATTTGTACTATTGGCCAAATAATCACTCCACATCATGTGGCGAGAGCACAAGTGAGGAATGTCTTATTTAAAAAAAAAGTCCCAATTATTGAGGAATCCTCCTAAACACCAGTTCAGCCATTACCACTGGTTTAAATATTAGTTTGTGAAATTTGGGAGTTTCAAGAAGAAGTAAGTCATGTCCTTATCTAAACGCTCCCCACAGTTCACCTATTGAGAATGTGTGCATCTGGTTGGGCTTAATCAATTCTCAGTGGAATTGACTGAGACATAGATCATGTGCTATTCCAGCACTGGGATTCAAACCTGCAGTTTTCCTCGTACACGTCCAGTAGCGAAAGAAGACAATGTAACCCTGGGTACACAAAACTTCCCTGTAAAGTATAATGACTTCAAAAACATCACTTTCCACTGACAGGCTACGCAAATGATGAGCATGCCATCTGGCCTTTAAAATGGAGTGAGATAAGGTCCTGAGATAACTCACTGAGCTGACGTCTAGAAGCGCGCCCAAACCCAGGACAGAGGCCTGGAATAATATTTTTTTACAGTTATAAATATCTGTTGAGTTGGTTCTCCACTGTCTGATGTGGCTAACGTACAGTGTTTAAAGGGTGAGCAAAACAAATTTGTGCAAACCTAATTCAGAATGTAAAATGCATTAAATACATACATGCAACTCATGGAAAGGACAGAATATTAAAAATCGGGAGTCTAAATGGACAAAAATAATAATTTGCACTTCTGAAAATGATGGATTTTCATGATCTGGGCTGGTGTTGGTTGCTTCCCCTGTGGTTTCTAGGAGGTGAGGCTGGCTGTCTCATCATACACACCTGCTGCCCATCTCGTTTCATCAAGCCACAGTATATCTACACGGACCATCCAGAGGATCGGCGCCAGATTGTTGTTTACGCATGAAGCGGTAGTACTGCGTACAGTTCCTTCTGTAACTAAACTACCTAGTGAAGTTGTTTTCTAATTTCTGATTAACTAAGACTCTGCATTTCTCCTCCCTTCAGCGGAGTGTGTTTCACGCCCTCACCTCTGGATGTTTCGCCGCCTACCGCGATCCCGGATCATCACAGCCAGTCTCTTCACCTCGTCTCTGCCAGCCCAGCCCAAAGAATACCCCTGTCTCTCGCAATAAAGACTTTGTTCATACTCCTCACCATTGCCTGTGTCTGCTCCTGGGTCCACCTTTCCCACAACACACTTGGATACATGAACTACCAACTATTATAAATGTAATAAATGTATCAAATGTACCATTGCTGATGTGGATATAACTATCTTTACACATAGTTTACTAGCAGCTAATAATGCACAAGAGGCTCTGTAGTATAGCCTCATAAGGAAACGTGGAAAAATGGATGGAAATTTGAGGCAACCCTCAGTTCAAAATCACAGCAGCTTACATAATACTATTTTTCGCCCACTTACGAATGGGGGTGTGACTCCCCCGAGGGTCAGTAACAAAAGATTTTACAAGATGTTGCCATCGGTGCCCTACTGAGTAGACCTCTTAGACTCAATGACCTCAGCTCAGAGCAGTCCTGAATGCTGTCTGCAGGAGCTAATGGTGCTCTATTATAAACACATTGCTGTTATAATGTAATAATAATAATAATAATAATAATAATAATAATAAACTTTATTTATATAGCACCTTTCATACAAGAAATGCAGTTCAAAGTGCTTTACAACAAAGATATGAAATGCACTAAGTGCTTAACACAATAAAAAACAGTAATGCAGTTAAGAAAAATAAAACT